>RJWT010034527.1:0-13666 GCA_004365215.1 Cuniculus paca
AGGGAGAAACACCCAGATACTTGCTGAACACAGTCAGGCCACCATTGAAGACCCTTTCTTCCTTTGGGCAGCCAGTGCCCACCCAGAGAATCAGACAGACACACCCCTGTGTGCCTGCAGCCATTGGGGGAGTCCCAGTGTAGACACACAAGCTAAGAGAAGAAGCAGCCCCACCACCACACACCCCTGGCCATTGGGGAAGCCTCAGTGTAGCTGCACGGATCTGGAGAAGCCCACCCCATGCCCTACTACCTCCCTAGGAACCTGGGTTCAGAGAAACTCAGGTGCCTGACCCATTTCTCTACACCAAGGAGAGGCAGCCAACATGGGAAGTGACTGGGACTCCACAACCTGTTTGTTGGGAGGAACCCAGGAAACTGTCAAGACAAAGGAGCAAGAGGCAATCTCAGACCTCCAGCCCACACAGATGAAGTCTGGGAGGTATTGACATGGAAGAAAATGGAAGCCACCCACCTGAAATCTCCAACAGGATAGCAACTGAAGTAAAGAAACAATTTCATGAGACTGGAAAAGTAATCAGATCAGAAATATCTCAGGTAAAAGAAGAAATCACAAATATAATGAAAGAATTGCTGAGCATATCTAAAGAAGACATAGATAACAAAGAGGAGCATAGAAAAATGATGGAAACCTTGAATGAACAATACAGGAAGGAATTACAATGCATGAAACAGATTCAAAGAGATATCCAGGAAATTAAAAAGTCAATCAAAAGCTGACAATATTGCTTGAAAGAGACCAAAGATGGACTTTCAGACTTCGAAGACAGGTTTTCAGAAAGGAAAAATCTGTCAAAAATTATGAGGAACCAGGCAATAACAATTCAGTTTCTACAAGACAACACAAAGAAAAATAATTTAAGAGTGATAGGTGTCTTAGCTACTTTCATTGTTGAGACAAAAATACCTGACACCCAAAGTGAAGCAAGGAGAGATTTATTTCTTACAGTTTTGGGGGTTTCAGTCCATACTTAGCTGGTTCCAAGGCAGGGTGGTGTGGCTGAGGGGCAGCTGTTCATGGCAGCTGCAAGCGGCAAGAGCAAACCATGCAAAGGAGTGAAAAACAGACCTCCTTCTTGACCTTAAATTGTATGCTGGCTCCACCCCTGGGCAGGTGCAGAACTCACACTTCCAATCCCAGCACTAGACAATGAATCAATCATAAATGCTAGATTCAGCCACTTCCATGACTACATGAGACTTGGGGCCACCTAGACACAAACCATAACAGTAGGTATCAGCAAAAAAGCAGGGATCAACACAAATGACATAAAATACTATTTACAGAAGTAGTAGCAGAAAACTTCCCAAACATGGGAAAAGGATCTGCCATACAGATAAGCAAAGCACATAGGATTCCAATTAGCCATAACCAAAATAAATCTACACCCAGGCATATAATAATCAAGATCCCAGAAATTCAGCACAAGAACAGAAATATTAAAAGCTGTTAGAGAAAAGAAACAGATAACCTATAAAGGAAAATGCATCAGAATCATGGTAGACTTCTCAACACAAATCATCAAATCAAGAAGAGTTTGGAGTGACGTGTTTTAAATCCTGGAAGAAAACAACTTCCAACCCAGATTGATGTACCCTGCAAAACTATCTTTCAAAATTGATGGAAAAATAAGATACTTCCATGATAAAGAACAACTGAAGGAATTCATGACCATCAAACCAACCGTTTTGGGGGTTTCAGTCCATACTTAGCTGGTTCCAAGGCAGGGTGGTGTGGCTGAGGCGCTGCTGTTCATGGCAGCTGCAAGCGGCAAGAGCAAACCATGTAAAGGAGGGAAAAACAGACCTCCTTCTTGACCTTAAGTTGTTTGTCGGCTCCACCCCTGGGCAGGTGCAGAACTCACACACTCTCTTTCAGAGAGTGCTGAAAGATATTCTAGAGAAAGAGATAAAGATGACTATGGTTCCAGGAACTGCAGCAGAGGAGGATCGCCAAACAGGATAGGAAACTGAACAAAGGGGGAAAGTGGAGGGCCAACTAGAAGAGTATAGCATGGCAGAGACACACCAATGCATGCCAGTTGTAACCATTAATGTAGATGGCCTCAATTCACCAATAAGAAGAAACACAGGGAGAGTGGATCAAGAACCATCAATATATTGTATACAAGAAACACATTTAGCTTGAAAGGAAATTCATAGACTCAAAGTCAAAGGGAGAAAATAATTGTTCCATGCAACAGGAGACCAGAAAAATCAAGGGCAATTTGCCCATCAACCACAGAATGAATAAGAAAGATGTGGTATTTTCATACAATGGAAAGCTACTCAGCTATAAAGTAGGATAATCTCGAGGCTCTTGTAGGTAAATGGGTGCTACTTGAGGTCATGCTCACAGGTGAAATGGTTTGGACTCATATAGATGAATACCAAATTATCTCCCTAGCATAAAAAACTGAAGGAGTTAGTGGGATCCAAAAAGCACAATAGATATTATGAAAGTGATTGAGAAGGAAACACCTAAAATGGGGAAAGTGATAACCACTGGTAATTTCCTATTATCTTGTTTTGAATTCTTGTATCATTTTCATAATTTTGTTAGGTTTGGTTTTATTCTGTCTTGTTTTGTTAGATTTTACTGTGTCTGATGGTATGGGCAGCTATTTTGAAAATAACAAATTGTATTACAGTAACCATTGTTGATTTCCTATTATCTTGTTTTGAAGTCCTGTAATATTTTCATTCTTTTGATTGGCTTGGTTTTGTTTGATTTTTATTGTGTGTGATGGTGTGGACAGCTATTTTGAAGAAAACGAGAGACATTATGATACCCATTGTTGATTCCCAGTTGTCTTGTTTTGAAGTCCTGTATTGCTTGCATTGTTCTGTTCTGATTTGCTTTATTGTGTTTGGTTTGGTTTGGTTTTATTATCTTTAAAATAAAATTTTAAAAAATGGAAAGTTCTACTCCATGCAACCAAAGCCTAAAAGCCAACAGGAATAGCTATCCTATTTTTAGACAAAGTGGACTTCAAACCAAAACTGATCAGAAATGATAAAGTAGGTCACTGCATACCAGTAAAGGGAACAACTCAACAGGAAGAGATAATGATTTTAAGTATATATGCACCAAATGCCAGTGTACCCAATTTAATGAATACTTGGACATAAAAGGTCAGACAAACATCAATATAATCATGGTGGATGATTTTAATACCCCACTTTCACAAATAAATGGATCAAATAAACAAAAAAAAAGAGAAATATCAGTGTTGAACCATATCATCAAACAAATAGACTTAAATATATCTATAGTCTTTCATCCAAAAATGATAGAATACACAATTTTTTCAACAGCATGTAGAACTTTCACCAAAATAGATCATGTCTTAGGCCATAAAAGCATGCTTAAATAAATACAGAAGAATAGAAATAATCTCCTGTACATAAGATCATAGTAGAATGAAACTGGAAATCAATAGCAAAAGAATCCACAAAAACTGTGCCAACATATATAGCTTAAATAATATACTCTTGAATAACCAATTGGTCGAAGAAGAAATCAAGGAAAAATTAAAAATTTCCTAGAATCAAATGATGATGATAGCTCAAAATAGTAAAACCTACAACTAAAGCAGTTCTGAGAGGAAAGTTCATAGCTGTGAATGGTCACTTTAGAAAAATAGAGCCATCCCAAATAACTTAATGATGTACCTCAAGGTCCTAGATATTGTAATCCCAAATACTGAGCATTATAATCCATGTATTGTAATCCCTTTTTCAGTCTTCCTCACAATCCAAAAAGTTATATTTATAATCCCATTGAGAAGTTATTGGAATCCCCCGGCAAGTTAATTCTAATCTACCACCTCCAATGTAACCCATGGTGAGAATAAAGACACCAACACATTTTCAAAGTTAAAGGCAGTCAAGGGGTCCTAAGCTGTGCTCATATCTTTTACAGAGCACACTATGTGAGGAAACAGGAGATTGTCTGATGGCTTTAGAGATTACATACTAGTACCTCTGCTAGCCTCATTTGCAATGCTTAGAGCCAATTGAAGAGAGAAAGAAATACCATAGTTAGCTCTGTACATATCAGTATATGGAAATCAGCCTCAATATAATCAACATTGCAGCAATTGGTCTGCATTCAAGGGGAGTTGCTCGAATTGTCTCCTACACCTAGAGAAAGAGAACTATCCAAATCCAAATCCAAATCCAAAACTTTCAGAAGGAAAGAAATTATAAAAACCAGCATGTTAGTTAATGAAATTGAGACTAAAAAATACAAAGGATTAATGAATTAAAGAGTTTGTTCTTTGAAAGGTTAAATAAGATTGATAAACACTTAGCCAAACTTACTAAAAGAAGGACCGAAAAGACTCATATCACTGGAATGAGAAATTTAAAAGGTGTAATCATGACAGACACTGCAGAAACATAGGACTATAAGAAACTATTTCAAGTGCTTATATTCCAATAACTTGGAGAATCTAGTAGAAATAGATAAATTCCTAGACACATATGGATTGCCAAACTACACCAAGAAGATATAAAAACCCTAAACAGACCAATAATGGGCAATGAAATAGAGACAGTAATAAAGTCCCTGCCAACTAAGATAAAGCCCAGGACCCCATGTATTCACCACTGAATTTTATCAAAACTTCAAAGAAAAGCTAACACCAATACTCCTCAAACTCTTTCATGAAATTGAAAGGGAAAGAACACTATCAAAATCATACCCTGATTCCAAAACCAGACAAGTACTTAATAAAAAAGAAAACTACCTATCTCCTTAATGAATACCAATGCAAAAATTCTTAACAAGGTACTTACACAAAGAATGCAGCAAATCATTAAAAAGGTTATATGTCATGACCAACTTGGCTTCATCCCAAGGATGTAAGGATGATTCAGCATATGCAAATCAATAAACAGATGTAAGGAAACAATTACATTTTCTTCTCAGAAGATATAGGAAAAGCCTTTGATGAAAACTCTGAAGAAAATAGGTATAGAAATACCTTCCCTAAAACTGACAAAGTCCATTTATGACAAACCAACTGCCAACATCATACTAAATGGGGAAAAATCTAAAGCATTCCTCCTAAATTCAAGAACATGGCAAGGGTGTTCATTCTTACCACTCCTGTTTAATATAGCACTCAAAATTTTAGCCAGAGCATTCAGGCAAGAGAAAGAAATAAAAGGCATATGTATAGGAAAGGAAGAAATCGAACTCTCCTTACTTGAAGATGAAATGATCCTTTGTGCAGATTTGAAATACACTAGAACTAATAAATTCAGCAAAGTGATAGGATACAAAAATCAACACACAAAAATCAATCTCATACCTCTGCACAAACAATGATAAAAAAAATCAGGAAAAAAAATCACAATATTGACAATATCTTAAAAATTAAATGTCTAGAAATTAACCACAGAAGTGAAAGATCTGTATAATGAAAATTAGAGTGTACTGAAAAAAGAAATTGAAGAGAACATTAGAAAATGGAAAGACATATCCGTTCTTGGATAGCCAGAACAAATATTGTCAAATGTCCACATTACCAAAAATTATATATTAATTTAATGCAATTGCAATGAAAATACAAACAGTATTTTTTACAGAACTAAAAAAAATAACTTCAAAATTGTATACATAACTAGAAGAGTAAAAGCATTCCTGGAAAATAGGAGCAAAATAGAAGGCAACGCAACCCTAGATTTCAAGTTATATTACAAAGTTACAGTCATAAAAACAGCATGATACTGGCACAAAAATAGATGTGTGGATCAATGGAACAGAGTAAGTGTGTAAAAACAACCTCAGGCACAGTCAACCATCTTATCTTTGGCAAAAAGGTCACTAACATGCTGGAAAAAGGTATCTTCTTTAGCAAATGGTGCTGGAAAGTTGGTTATCCACATGCAGAAGAATGAATCTAGATACACAACTCTTATCCTACATTAAAGTCAAATCAAAATGGATTAAAGACATTGATATAAAAACAGAAACACTGAGACTTCTGGAAGAAAAAGTTGTCAAAACTCTTGAAGACACAGGCATGAGTAAAGAGTTCCTGAACAAAACCCCAGTTGTACAAGTTATAATACTCAAAAAAAATGGATTTATCAAATTTAAAAACTTCTGCACAGGAAAGGAACCAATGAAGAGAATAAAAAGACAACTTATAGAAAGGGGAAAAAAACTTCAGCCTCTCCTTTGACAGAACTCAAAAAAAGAACATAAAGAGCTCAAAAAAATTTAAACCTCCCAAAATAAAAGACCCAGTCAAAAACAGGGCAAAGCGAATAGACACTCCTCAAAAGAGAAGTACAAATAGCCAATAAGTACATGAAAAAATGTTCAGCGACTTTGGTCACTAGAAAGATGCAAATCAAAACACTACTGAGATTCCATTTTACTTTAGTAAAAATGGCTGTCATTAAGGTTTACACAAAACAAACAAATGCTCATGAAGTTGTGAGGAAAAGGTAACTTTTCTACATTGTTTGTGGTCATTTAACCACTATGGAAATTAGTATGGCGATTCTTCAAAAACTAAAATGCAAATTCCACCTGACCCAGTATATCACTTCTGGATATCTGCCCCAAAAAAGTTAGTCAACATATTACAATGACATATGTATACCCACGTTCATAGCAGCATAATTCATAATTCATAATTCATAATGGAAGCTCCTTATTTACCCATCAACATATGAATGGATAAGAAAATGTAGTATATACTACTCAGCCAGCATAAAGAAGAAATAATTTAGCTGGGCATTGTGGTGCAGGCCTGTAATCCTAGCACCCAGCAGGCTGAGACAGGAGGATTGCTGTGAGTTTGAGGCCAGCTTAGGCTACATAGGGAGTTCAAGGTCAACCCGAACTATATTGCAAGACCCTGTCTCAAAAAAATAATAAAGAGGGATTTACCTCATTTGTAGGAAAATATGTGGATCTTGAAACTATACTAAGTGAAATAAATCAGACATGAAAGGTTAAATCACATGGTTTCTCTAACATGGGAAACCCAAAATATAAACAATTTTAAAAGAAAAAGATGTGGTATGACACAGGGACCTAGATTCTGTGAAGACAGAAATGGGGGAAAGTAAAAAATGACCAAAATGCAATATACATGTGTACCAATTCTCCAAGATGAATGTAATTATTATGACAAATACATACTAATGAAAAGCGCTATTTTATTTTTATTATTATTATTATTATTATTATTATTTAATCATAGGAAGCCACACTTCCACCTTTGGAGAGACATGCCTATGGGTTTTATTATGTTTCCATAATGACCAAAGGAATAACTGTCACTCAGTTCTTCCAAGGTCCTACGCACAAGTGGAACCTCTAGTCATCTTTGTCTCCAGCATTAACCTCAGCTGTTCAATAGCTTACTGGTTCAAGTCACTGTTTTGAGAAAGTGCTAAGGAATCAGGTGCAAAAATCACATTGTAACTCCAATCCTTACCTGCAAAGTAAGAATGATTCTGAAGACTATTTCCTAAAGCCACCTGTGGTGAAAGGCCAATTATGTTTTCCTAAATTCATGACAGAGCAAGGTGTGTGGTACTGTAGTATATTATTAAAACTTAGTATGTGCCATTTGCCACTCAACATGAGACTAACAAGATTCCAGCTGGTCTGAATCCTGTCCCACAAGAGCAGCTTACACCACTGCTATTGTCGAATTCCTCAAAAACTTTCTAAACACCTACTCTGCATTTCTGTACTTAATTCACTATGGAACTGTATCAGTTCACCAGCTGGTACTAGTCCAGGAAACATTCTAAATAGCATTGTGTTAAAAGATCTCATTTTGTAATTATGAATGGCTTATAAACTTTAATAACTACAATAATACCAATAATAATTAGACATCACCCTCTAGCTTGAGGAAATGAGTTACTAGTTTTAATTTCCTCTTCTAGAAATCTTTCATAAAAATAGAGCCGATCCTAGTGACCTAGAAGGATATGAATCTTGCAATTGAGGCCATATAGTCTTTGTACTGTTTTCCTACCATATGATACAGAGTAATGGGTAGAAATCAACGTGCCTGCCGGGCATGGTGGCACACACCTGTAATCCCAGCATTCAGGAGGCTGAGGCAGGAGGATCACTGTGAGTTTGAGGCCAGCTTGGGCTACATAGCAAGGCCCTGTCTCAAAAAACAAAACAAAAACAAACAAACCAAAAAAAAAAACCTGCTCTATGTGGGTCTTTTATTACTGTTGAGATCATGCCATGCTAGTCAATGCTACAAATAGGACCCAACCCAGAAAACAGGATGCTGAGCATCTATTAAGGTTTGGAATTCTCAGTGTCAATGATCTAGAGAACAGACAGCTCCTTCTACAAATCAGAATTCCAGAAGTTCTGTAGATGGAGTTGGAAGATGTCATTTTACTATGGCCTTGTAATTAGACTCTGAAGAATTTTCCAGACCTCACTATGCTTGTGTGAGTCCACCCTAGGGAACTGGACTGATGTCCAGGATGGCCAGGTCCTAAACAAGATTTTTTTGGAACTTTTGAGACAGAGTCTTGCTAGAATTACAGGTGTGCACCACCATGCCCATCTAAGTTAGTCTTATTTAAATGAGCAGATAACCTAGATTTATAACACACTTGGTCTAATAATCCCAAAAGCTACCCATCACTGAGAATATTAGGTTCAGACATTTTATTATAAATGTTATCTCATAAAATTTCTCCACAACCCTGCAAGGTAACTAGGGTTATTTTCTGTTGCTATAACAAAATACCTAAGACTGGATAATTTATAAAGAATAGAAGCTCATTTGGCTCACAATTCTGGAGGCTAGGAAATCCAAAAGCATGACACTGGTATTTTCTTGGCATCTGATGAAGGCCTTATTGCTGCATTATAATGTGGCAGAGGGCATCACAGGACAGGACAAAGCAAGAAAGAACTCACTTTAAAACAACACCATTCCTACAATCACTCTTTAACCCATTAATTCATAAGTGAATTAATCTATTAATGATAGCAAAACCTTCAGATCAATCACCTCTCAAAAGTCTGACTTCTCAACATTCCAGCCCTGGGGACTAAGTTTCCAACACATGAGCTTTTTGACAATACATTTGAACATTAGCAGTAATCTAGCTGCAAGGTTGATTGCTATGTTCTTTGGAAAGATACGGAAACCAAGCCACTAGAAATTTGAGGAAGTGCTATACGGTTAGGGTGGGTTCTTGGGATTATGTACCATCCTCTTTCCCACCATTCTAACGTGACCTGATGGAGCCTGGGGTCCTCATGAGAGAGCTTCAGGAGACAGTCAGGCACAGAGAAATGTACACATGCACATAAATACAATCATTCAAGTTCCAAATCTGGTGTAGCCAGGTTTTGTTTTTATTAATGAAGTCAGTTTTCCATACCCCTTCCCCCTCCTTGAGAACCAAGATTCTCTAAGATCAGTTAGTGATTATATATGTCATACATGGTATCTGCTATATGTACAGCTACCTACTCCCGACCCGTGGGAATAAATCTGATGCTGGGCCCACATCAGACATTAAGTCAAAGCCTCTAGAGATCAGGTCTAGCTTGGCATTTAAACTTTTGCAGGGTTAAAAACCAGTGTCCCTGACAATTTGGAGTCAAACATACCGGTTTCTGTATTCTACTCTTGCCCTTTCCTAATTACTCTCTCCTCCATGTTTTTGCTCCTCAAAAACCTCACAATCAATACTGTCATCATCATTCTCCTCAAACTTTCTTATTGAATACACGTCTATAGAAACACACTATTCAGTCACCACATGAATTTCATTCTGCAATTTGAAATTGGTAAGCAAATTGCAGAATGAAATTGGTAAGCAGTTCGCCAACTCTTTTGAAATATAAAGATTGGATTTTTTGGAAAGACAAACAAACTACATTATAGGATTACAAAGAGTTCTGATATTGTTATATAATTACATAAACAAGTGACTCTTATCATACTACCCAGAAAGCATCACAGGACAATTTGCATTTTCAAATAACTGAAAAATCTTTTACAGTGTGGTGCATACATACTGTTTGAAAAGCAGACAAAATTATAACATTACATGTTGTGGTGCCACAATAATGTCATGCTCTAGAAAATAAACTAAACCTAAGTATGCATAGTCTATTTAGTGTAGACAGCAAAGCAGTGAGCTGCAGAATAAGTAATAAATGACATTAACCTCCTTTGCCCTGATTGCAGAGGAGGAAAGATAAAATTATAAAACATTCCACAGATGCCCTTTGGCTGTCTGAGCTTTTATGAACTTAGAAAGAGATTTTATTCTGAAAAACTCAGAAATGCAGTAGAGCATAATGGATGAAGATAAGCCTCAAGGTATTTTCCAAACTGTCACTGTATGCATTGTGGAACTGCAATGGTAATCACAGACATCATTTCAGGAAATAAAATTTCAAGTGCATGTATGATTCCAGTGAGCCAAGAAGTGTGGACTTTTCCTGGGAAACATGGTAGGAGTCGTATTCACATACTGTGTGTAACTTCTATTTTGTCCTTTAAAATCAGAGAGATAGGACAAAGAACAAGCCAGATACAAAGATGAGGAAGATAAGCTAGGCCACCCGCAGGTGCTGATCCTGGAATGCAGTAGCAGGTTGGTTCTCAGCCTGGAGACAAACTGTGAGTGGGTAACTGTGTCCCTCTTCCTAACTTCCAGGTCATGTATTTCAGAATCATGCTTTAGATGCCCTGTTCTCCACCTTCCTAGAAGTTACTCCTGAGCCTGAACCTGCTCTGCCTCCCCTGTGCTCTCTCCTCCCACCACCAACCCTCTTTCTAATCCTTCAGGACCAAAATGGCAAATACTAACTGAAATAAACCACTTGTGATGATGACAAGGGAAAGCGCCACACCCTGCTTCGTATCCTTCCTGGAACCACAGAATGTGACTTTATTTGGAAATAGGATCATTGCAGGTATAAATACTTAGGATGGAGTCATACAGTGAGGGAGACTCAACCCAACATTACTAGTATCCTTAAAAGGAGAGAAGGGACAGAGACAGACACACACAGAGAAAGGCAGTGTGAAGAGACACAGAAGAAGCCATGTGGTTACAGAGGCAGAACACTAAGGACTGCTAGGAACCAGCACAAGCTAAAAGTGACACAGAAGGATTCCCACCCAAACTGCCCAACAGAACCACATGGGCCTAACTTTGAACTTCTGGCCTTACAAACTGTAAAAGAATGAATTTCTGTTGTTTTAATCACCCAGTGTGTGGTACCTGATTTCAACAGTTCTAGGAACTAAACCAGAGCATTCAAAGGCAAAGTGGGTCCCGATGCTAACTATGGCCTGCCACACAACTGGGGTGGAAATAAGTTTCATCTCCAGTAACAACTTACATTGCTCCCCAGGGCCACTTACCTCTCTATGTAGGAAGAGCTCTGAGTTCATGTCCAGGTTCAGCAAGGAATTATGCATCAAGTAATGTCATCTGCCATGAGCCCATTAACAAGAGCAACAGCCTTTTGTCCCATTCCACCAGCCCCACTGAAGGCACCTCCCAAGGCTCATGCCCTTAGCACCCACATCCTACATACACGGACCCTGGTCATCTGTTATCCACCATATCACAGTGTTTTCCATTGGGGGGGGATGGACATATAACAGAACACTTAGAATTAGCAGCAATCTTTTCAAATGCCAATGATGTAAAAATGTAATCTCTTAAAAAATGGAATAGTTAATTCTTCTGCAAATACAATGAAGCTAGTTGATCCCTTAATTAATGGAAACTGAACCGAGGACCTAGTAAGTCAAGAAACTAGAAAAAAGTCTTGAAGGGAAAAAAAAGGACTAGCTTTTAAAAAGTAAGAAAATTTAAAATATAAAGAGGTTTCAGAACATTTGCAGAAAAAAGATTTTAATCAGGGTTTAGATTATAAAATTTCAGAAGAAAATCAGAATGGATTTGGCTTTCTGTATTAGTTTGGTATCTCAGTACCTACTATAGTATCTGGCAAGCAATTCGTCTAATGAATAAATTCATGACTACATTTGCTAATTTTTTAAAAATGCATAAAGATATTTAAACTTCAAATGCCATTTGGACCAAAAAATATCATCTTGATAAGTTGTAACTATTTTGTTCTTTTTCTACTCAGTTTATTAAAAGAAAAGCATTGGAAATTGCTTCAGTAGTCTGAAAGTCAATATTCATAGGGAATATATTATTACAGTAGTATTGTTATAATAATAGCAACATTCACATAACCCTTACCATCGACTGTCGTAAAGGCTTTATTTACATCTACAGTTTAATGCAAATTCATTACCTTGTAGGAAGGCAACAGAGGCCCTGACAGGGTTAAGCAATTTGCCCAAATCACACCACTGGTAACGGGCAGGGTGAGCCAGTGTCTTACGGTCTTTGTTAGCATTCAGCTTCTCACTGGGACTGTCCTTCCTGCAAATGCTTGCAGAGTGCCTTCTGTGTGCATGCACAGTGTCTGGGCATCCCAAAGTGAAGTAGAAGCATCAGCCAGTGTCTGCACGGAGGGTTCCTCCCCATCACAGCCCTCACACATTCTTTCAAACCTTGTCCCACCTCAGCCTCCTCATAAATCTGGTTTTCAGACTCCATAAGCTCTTGCTCATTCAATTCTCTCTCCCTAGAGTTAGAAGGGTACAGGCAACCCTTACAATTCACACTGTGAACAAGGTGTGAATCGTGGTGCAATTGGGAAGAACCCTGAGTGCAGGCTGCCTTCCTTCAGGGAAAATAAGTATTTGCAATAAATTAACTGAGCTTGTTTAAAAGCTAAACTGTTTGTTTGCTCCAATATCTAGCATTCCAGATGTCGCATTTCCCCTGAGCATGGTTAGAATGGCCAGAATTGAAATGAAGTGTTAATCAGACAAGCAAAAGGACAGGGGATGGCTCTGTTTGCAGGATCAAGACTAATGACTTCCTTCCCAAGGGTTTTAGTAAATTTTCTGAGTGTACATGAGAAATTTGAATGAGGTGTGGGAAATTTTGTTAATTGGTACCATTTTCCTGCTATGATCGAGATAATGTAGGGATCATATTTATTTATGGACCCTTGAAACCACCCTGTGACACCTCCCAAGCTGTAGTCAGTTAGCTGAACCTCCTGGCATTAAATAACATTCTAAGCTCTTCAGAAAGACTTGAATCAATACATTTGTTTTTCTGGGAAATAAGCAGCAGTCTCAGCAGACCATTCCTGGGTTTTATGGAGCGTGCATCTCCATCTGGCCTGTGCGCTCTTATGCACCTGCTGCTATACTGGTAACACGGTATGTGTTCATTAGAGTAAGCAAACCACTATGGCAGACACCCAAAATATGTAACAGCTCTACCACCAGGGCCACTCATCCATGCTCACATATTAGTTCCAGATAAATGAACACCCCTCCTCCATACAGTCAGGTCAAAAGAAGCCCAAGTTCATGAAACTTGTGCCATCTTCAATTCTTCAACTTACAAGTTGAAAAGCAAGCAGTTTTCAAGGAAGTACTCTATGTTGAAATGAAGCCTTCAGGAAAAGCAAATAGCATTTTATAGACCATGCTGGAAGTGGCACACACACCTTCTGCTCACTTTTTATTGGGTAGAACTCAGTCATATTGGCCACTCCT
>RJWT010034528.1:0-13659 GCA_004365215.1 Cuniculus paca
TCTACTATTTTCTGTAATTATCTTTGCGAATGGTCTGGTAGTATCATTGTTAGCCCTCTATATTTTAATACTTCATGGCCTACATATGTGCTTTCCAGTAACGTTTGTTTTTGTTTTTGACACACTTTCTCCTTTTTCATCTTTAATTCTCTTGTTTTATCTAATTATTTGGTTTAGTCTATTTTTGCTGAATATTACAGGTTATATACATTTCTCAGGCCTACTTTTATTTACCGATTCACATTTTAAAGCTAGACCTTACCCTAAGGAAGTATTTGTAAACTTACAACCAGTTATATATATTATACTTATTTTATAATGAATTTGTTATAATTAAGTACAAGAAATATATAGTTATATAGCATATCATTAGCTTGTAATATTTAAAGTATAAAACTTATCAAACTTGATTTTACTATGCTTCATGTTTCTTACATGCTGTTTGAATTATGTGAGAGAAAGATATATACAACTGACTTAACTCTTCATTAGTCATAACCTTTTGTATGAGAGTATATTGTTGGACATAGTTTAACTTTTAAAAATTTTGTATAGTGTACTTATAAAAATGTGCAAACTAAATTGAGTACCTATGTAGTTGTTATACTGTCGACCTGCAATTATCACCCAGTCAAAGAAAGTCATAACTGTGTGTGACCCTTTTGTGTTTTCAGTTTGTGGTGATAGTATTTTAGTTTTACAAAAACCAGTATGGCACTTTATACTCCCCAGTGTCTACAGGTTTCATTCAGAGTTTTACCACTTCCCCTTATCACCTCATTTCTTTTTCCTAGTTGTGTAGTATTTGTTTTTATATTTTGATACATGGTATTCTATCTTCTTAAACCTACTCCTGTATTTCCATATGTACTGTACTTCAAAAGTCTACTTACGTTTAACTCAATTTTGTAACTAAAGTATTTTATAAATGGTTGATTTATTAATGCATTGAGATTGTGTATCCTGTTTTTTCTCTTAGGCTAGGATTTATAATCTCTGTTTTGCAAATTAGTCTTGGTCATAGAAGATTTTAAACTGCTTAATGAGTCAGAGCATTGGTCTCATGTTTCGTTTTTTCAGCATGTGGCTGGTTATATTTGTAGGTGACTTTTTAGAGCTGTTGGCTCACTTACGAAAATCTTCCATGTGTAAGTAATTTATTTCATATAACACTTGAAATACCAGTAGTACTAGTAGTACAATCATCTTAGCTATCTTAAGTGTATATATATGTATACACACATTTATATCTTTTTTCTTTTTCCTTCCTTCTTTCTTCCTTTTCCCTGAGTCGTTTTTTCCTTTTGAGCAGTTTCTTACCCTTTCACAATATTTACTGAAGATTTTGCATCTTATTTACTCTTTCAGTTTCTTACACTAGGGAGACAATACGGTGTTTACACGTGTGGGTTTGATTTATTTCACTTATGAGTATGATCTCAAGTTGCATCCATTTACCTATAAAAGCCTCATTGTGATCCTTCTTTATAGCTGAGTACTACTCCATTGTATAAAAATACCACTTTTTTTTATCCATTCCTCAGTTGATGGGCATTTGGGTTGTTTCCAAGGTTTGGCTATTACAAATTGTGCTACTATAAACATGGACGCACATATATCACTGTGGTATGATGTCTTTAATTCTTCTGGGAAGATACCCAGAAGGGGAATAGCTGGATCAAATGGGACCTCTAATCCAGATTCCTCAAAAATCTGGAGACTTCCTTTCTCTTTCCTTTCTTATTCCTTCCAGGCTATAAGCCTATCGGTTGGTGCAACCCATGCTCAGGTGAGTCTTCCCTTTTCAGTAAATCCATCATCCAGACACATTCAGAACTGTGCTACACTAATCTACAAGGAATTTTGTATTCAAATTGACACTTAGTCAGCAAAAGCAGACCGAGCCCAGGTCTTCCGATTCCTTTGCTCTGCTCCCTTTACAAAAGCATATTAGCTTGTGCTGTCTCAATTCTGTCTCTTCTTATTGCCTTTTTTCATGCAGTGTATTTACTAGAAGAGTCCTCTTCCAGTAAGACAGAATTAATAGTAGTTAAGCTATTTCTGTTTTTAGTACCCACCTCCTCTCCAGCTGAAGCAGGGCCAGTCACTCTGGAAAAGAGCAACTGCGAAGATAGAGAAATGATTTGGCTCCGATGGTAACATTTGGCTGTTGCCAACAGATTCTTGGGGCCAGAGCCAAATCGATTTTATCACACCTTTGCCTGGAGATGGGCTGAAAACAAAAACACAGTCAATTCCCAAGACCTTTATTGTTTCTTTGATGTAGCTTCTCACCTATCAGGGACACAGTGGTGGAACCTGGATCAAAGCAACTGGTCTTTGTGATTGTTTGCCTGTTCCCTCTGACACTGCTTGCTGAGAGGAAAAGGAGGTGAATGATTTCCAGCTTGAGTTCAGCACTCCTGAGAAGGTTGTGCTCTTTTCATTTCTCCTGGGAATATGCCCAGAAGTGGAATAACTGGGTCAAATGGGACTTCCATTCCCAGCTCTTTGAGGAACCGCTAAACTGATATCTACAGTGGTTGCACCAGTCTGCACTCCCACCAACAGTGAGAAGGGTTCCTTTTTCCCCACAGCCTCTCCAGCATTTGTTGTTGGTTGTTTTCTTGATCTTAGCCATTCTTTCTGGAGTGAGATGGAATCTCAGTGTTTTAATTTACATTTCTCTAATGACCATTGATGTTGAACATTTTTTCATGTATATATTTGCCATTTGTATTTCTTCAGCTGAGAGGTGTGTATTTATCTCAGATGCCCATTGTTGGATTGGGTCTTTGAATTTTGGGAAATTGGCTTGTTTTTTTTCTTTTTAGTTCTTTATGTGGTCTAGATAGAAGTCCTTTGTTGGCCAAAATTTTTTCCCAGTTCATGGGTTTTCTTTTCATTCTGTTGGAGATTTCTTTTGACATGCAAAAACTTTTTAATAAGACGAGATCCCAGTTGTTGATTCTGGAAGGTATTTCCCGTGCAGTTTGATTTTTGTTCGTGAACTCTCTGCCTATCCCTATGTCTTCAAGATTTCTACCTACTTTGTCTTCCAGCAGATTTAGTGTTTCTGTTCTAATATTTTGATCTTTAATCCATTTTGACTTTAGTTTAGTGCATGGTGATAGGCTTGGGTCTAATTTTAGTTTTCAGCATATGGAAAGCCAGTTTTTCCAACACCACTTATTAAAGAGGCTATCTTTCTTCCATTGAACATGTTTGGTCCCTTTTTCAAAGATAAGGTGGCTGAGTATGTTTATAGTTGTGGGTATATCTTCTAACCTATTCCATTGATCTTAGGGTGGTTTTTTGTGTTGGTTTTTTTTTTTTTTGCGACACCAGGATTGAACTCATGACCTTGCGCTTGCCAGGCAGGCGCTTATGCCACTGAGCTAAGCCCCCAGCCCTTGTCTTTTTGAGACAGGGTCTCACTGTGCTGTTCAGGCTGGCCTTGAGCTCACTTTGTAGCCCAAGCTGATCTCGAACTCACAACGATTCTTCTGTGTCAGCCTCCCGGAGTACTGGAATTACAGGTGTGAGCCACCATGCTGATTTTTATCACAGTGGCTTTGTAGTATAATTTTAAGTCAGGGATTGTGATACCTCCTGCCTTGCCTGTGTTGCCCAGAATTGCCTTTGCTATTCTAGGTCTCTTCTGGTTCCAGATGAATTTTAAGAATTATTTCTCTAGATCTGTGAGGTATGCTCATGGTATTTTGATTGGAATTGCATTAAATCTGTATAATAATTTTGGGAGAATGGCCATTTTCACAATGTTCTTCTATCCATGAACAGGAAATGTCTTCATTTTCTAAAATCCCCTTTGATTTCTTTTTTTTAGAGTATTGTAATTTTCACAAAGTAAATCTTTTAATTCCTTTGTTAGATTGATTCCTAGGTACTTCGCTTTTTTGGATGCTATTGTGAAGGGTGTGGTTTCTCGTCTCTCTGAGTGAGTTTGTTGTTTGTGTACAGGAATGCTATTGATTTTTGAGTGTTGATTTTGTATTCAGTTACATTACTGAATTTGGTTATTACATCTAGAAGTCTTTCAATGGAGTTTTGGGGATTTTCTATGTAGTGCATCGTGTCATCTGCAAATAATGATAATTTTACTGCTTCCTTTCTTATCCTTATTCCTTTTATGTCTTTCTCTTGTCTACTTGCTCTAGTTAATGTTTCCAACACTATATTGAATAGGAATGGTGATAGTGGACATCTTTGTCTTGTTCCCAATTTTAGAGTGAAAGGTTTTAGTTTTTGACCATTTAATGTGATGCTGTCTGTTGGTTTGTCATAGATGACTTTTATCACATTGAGGTAAAGACAATCTATTCTGATTTTCTGTAGGGGTCTTATCATGAATGAGTGTTGGACTTATCAAAAGTTTTTATGTGTCTATTGAAATGATCATGTGGTTCTTATCTTTGGATCTCTTGATATGGTATACTACATTTATTGATTCGTGTATGTTGAACCTTCCCTGCATTCCTTGGATGAATCCCACTTGGTTGTGGTGTATAATCTTCTTGATGACTTGCTGCATTCTGTTTGCCAGTATTTTATTAAGGACTTTTGCATCTGTGTTCATTAGGGAGATTGGCCTCTGGTTTTGGTATTAGGGTAATACTTGCTTCCAGGAATGAGTTAGGGAGAGACTTACTTTCCTTTCAATTTCATTAAAGAGTTTGAGGAGTGTTGGCATTAAATCTTCCTTGAATTTCTTATAAAATTCAGCCGTGAATCCATCAGGACCTGGGCTTTTCTTTGTTACTAAGGTTCTAATTATATTTTCAATTTCATTAAGTGAAATTGGGTTATTCAGCAGTTGATCCAGCTTTGGTAATTCATATGTTTCTAGAAATCTATCCATTTCTTCTGTGTTATCGAACCTATGAGAGTAAAGAGTTTCGAAGTAGGTATTGATGATCTTCTGTATTTTCACAGGGTCTGTAGTGATTTCACCCTTTTCATTCCTTATTGCATGAATTTGAGTTTTTTTCTTTCCTTTTTTTAGTAAAGTTGACTAGGGGCTTACCAATTTTATTTATTCTTTCAAAGAACCAACTCTTTGATTTGTTGATTCTTTGTATTGTTTTCTCAATTGTGTTAATTTCTGCTCTGATCTTTACAGTTTCCTCCCTTCTTTGGGCTTTGGGCTTGACTTGCTCGTCTTTTTCTAGAAGTTTGAGGTGTAGCATCAGGTTGTTTATTTGTGTTCGTTCCATTTTTCTGATGTGGGAATTTACCACAATAAATTTCCCTCTGAGGACTGCTTTCATTGCATCCCACAGGTTCCGGTAAGTTGTAGTTGTATTTTCATTTCTTTGTAGGTATTGTTTAATTTCTTCTTTAATTTCTTCAGTGACCCATTGATTGTTCAGGAGTGTATTATTTAATTTTCATGTGTTTATGGAGTTTTTGCAGTTTCTTTTATCATTAATTTCCAGTTTCATGGCCCTACAATCAGATAATATGCATGAGATAATTTTGATTCCTTTGCATTTACTTAGGCATGTTCTATGGGCTAGTATTGGGTCTATTTTAGAGAATATCCCATGTGCAGCTGAGAAGAATGTATAATCTGACATTGTTGGGTGGAATACTCTCTACATGTCTACCAGGTCCACTTGTTCACAGGTTTGATTCAGTTCTGTTATTTCTTTCCTGGTTTTCTGTCTAGTTGATCTGTCTCTTTGTGTCAAGGGTGTGTTAAGGTCTCCTGTTATAATTGTATTATTGCTTATTTTATTTTTCATTTCTATTAATATTTGTTTTATATGGCTGGGTGCTCCCATATTTGGTGGATATATATTTAAGATTGTTATTTCTTCCTCTTTGAGTTTTCCCCTAACCAGTATGTAGTGACCTTTTTTATCTCTTTTGATCATTCTTGGTTTGAAGTTAACATCATCTGAACAAAATAGCTACTCCTGCTTTTTTCTGGGTTCCTGTTGCATGGAGTATTGTTTTCCATCCTTTGACTTTCAGTCTCTGAATTTTCTTTTGGGTTAGATGGGTTTCTTGTAGACAGCATATGGTTGGATGTTGTTTCTTGATCATTTCTGCCAGTCTGTTTCTTTTAATTGGTGAATTGAGGCCATTTACATTATTGGTTATAACTGATATATATTGGCTTATTTTTGTCATGTTGTGTTTCTGGTATGGTTTCTTTACTTTTTCCCTCTGTTTAATTGTTTGCCCTCCGTGGTGTTTTTTTTTTTTTCCCTGTTGGTGTTCTTTAAGTCATAGCTATTTTTTATGTCTATCTAGAGTATCTTTCAGTGTTCTTTGCAGGGTTGGTTTGGTGGTCATGAAGTTCTTCAGCTGTTCTTTGTCATGGAAGTATCTTATTTCTCCATCGATTTTGAAAGATAGTTTTGCAGGGTACATCAGTCTGGTTTGGAAGTCGTTTTCCTTTAGGATTTGAAATACTTCACTCCATGCTCTTTTTTACTTCATTGCTTGTGTTGAGAAGTCTGCTGTAATTCTGATGGGCTTTCCTTTATGGGTGATTTGTTTCTTTTCTCTAACAGCTTTTAATACTCTGTTTTTTTGTTGAATTTCTTGGATGTTGATTATTATATGTCTGAGTGTAGATATATTTTGGTTATGGCTAATTGGAGTTCTATATGCTTCACTTATGTGTATGTCAGTTTCTTTTCTCATGTTTGGGAAATTTTCAGCTATTTCTGTAAATAGTGTTTTTATATCATTTGTGTTTTCTCCTTTTTCATTTACATCTATTAGTCTTGTGTTGTTCTTCTTTGCATCACCTTACAACTGTTGAATTATTTCCTGATTCCTTGTTATTTTCAAAAGATCTTTCCTTTCATGTTTGCCAGCTGCAATCTTGTCTTCGAGGTCTGAAAGTCTGTCTTCACATTCATTGAAGCGCCTTTGCCAGCTTTTGATGGAATTTTTTATTTCCTGGATATCTCTTTGAATCTGTTTCACACATTGCATTTCTTTCTTGTATTGTTCATTCAAGGTTTCTGTCATTTTGTAGTGTTTCTCTGTTGTTTCAACTATGTCTTGTTTAGATGTGTTCAGCATTTCTTTCATTAGGTTATCATGTCTTGTTTTTCCTGGGAGATTATTTCTAATCTGAGTTCCTTTACAGCTTCATGGAGTTGTTTCTTTACTTCAGTTGCTATCATTTCAGAAGTTTCAGGTTGTATGGCTTATACTTTCTTCTATGTCCATGTCTCTTAGGCTTGTTTGGGATGGGCTGGATGTGTGAGATTGCATTTTGCCCTTTTGTTTTGTCATTTTCCTGTATTCCCCTGTGGCAGCTGAATGCAAAGTCTCAAGTTGTTTCCTGGGCTGAGGATGGCTGTCTGCACTGCAGGGTGTTTCCCCAGTTGAGAGGGGATTGTTAGGTAGTTCTTACAGGATCCCTAGGGGCACTTGAAGACTCCCTAAGTTGGGGGAGTGTGTTAGGCAGACCTTCAGTACGCCCCATTTTGTATGCCAAGGCTCTCTGGCTGCTTGAGGTTGCTGGGCGGGGCCCCACAAAGTTGTGTGTAAGGTCCTGAGGCTGCCCGGCTAGGTGAAATTTGCTGTATATGCCTTCAGTTCATGCCAGGCCCACTGCTGAGGCTGACCTGCTGCTTGGGGTCACTGGGCGGGTACCAGGCAGGATCCTGGGGCCGTTGCAAATTTCCCTGGTTGTTTGGAGAGGCTGGGCGGTGCCCTACCAGGTTGCTTGTGAGATCCTGAGGCTGCACAGGTAGGTCAAATTCGCTGTGCATGTCTTCAGTTCACACCAGGCCCACTACTGAGGCTGCCCCCGTTTACATTTTCTTCATTTACTAACAACTCTGTTTTTGTAGAATTTTATTTTGCTTTGGTGTTGTGTCTTACCACATATTGTCAACTCTAGGGTAAAATATTTTCACAATTGGTTGTCTTTTTCTAAAAAAGGATAAATTACAGAACACTTTTTGTAGAGGATGGAAATTGTATGATAGTTTGAAATTCTAAAATAACTTTGTGTTACTTGTCCATTGTTCAGTTTTTTTTAATCAGAAATTTTGGGGTTTATCCAGAGCAGTTTTATTCACTTAAAACAAGTTTTATTTCAGTATGTCACTTTTACACTTCAAAGTGTAAGTTGGTATTGTCAGGCGGAAGCATATAGTTTATAGTGTTACTAATGATTAACCCTCTTGTCTATGTGGTTTTCATCTTGGTATGTGGCAGTTTAAACTTTGACATGATGAATTAATCTCAGAATGTTTGTTTATATGCATTTTTCTTTATGTTGGTTGGATTGAAAAATTTTGAATTTAAGACTAAAATTCTAAAAGTTTTAATAAATGCCATATCATATATACTGATATTACTTCCAAATAGGCATGTGATTAACAATGGTGTTTTTCTAATTGCTGATTTTTTTGTTTTAATATTTGTGTCTTCTTCATACATTCCTCCTGAAATTGTTCGTATTTCAATAAATAGTAGAAATGTCCAGTATACAAAAGTGTTATGTAAAGGCTAGAGATGTAGTTCAGTCATATAGCATTTGTCTAGCTACCACTGGGTCCTGGGTTCAGTCCCCAGTACTGTAGAAAAGAAAAAAAAGGTCCTTGGTGAGGAAGGAATTCAGGAACTCTTTACTTTAGAACACAGTATGATGCTTACTAACTTAGTTCAATTTATTATGATGATTTTTTTAAGTTACAGGTGTTATGTTGTAATGCTATTTAATATTTTAAAGCTTTAAACTTTGGAACCTTAACTGTGATCAAATAGCATTTTTTCTGTATTTAGGAACAAAGTAGATTTTTCTGTAAATATATTTGGGGATTGATGTACTTAACCTTTCTGCCTTGTTTAGTTTGTTGCTCTTCGTGGGAAGTGTTTTTCTAGGATACTGATCAGATATGGCAGAAAACATGTCCAGTAGAGTAAGTTTATTCCTTGTACAGTGACACATCACTGTTATTTTTGTATTTAGGATTTTCAGCCGTTTCTTGGCGAAAATGACAACCAGTGAGGCTGTTCTGAAGAGACTGGAGCAGAAGGGGGCTGAGGCAGATCAAATTATTGAATATCTTAAACAGCAGGTTGCTCTTCTAAAGGAGAAAGCAAGTAAGAATATTTAAAGTTTTTGAGGAAATTGAATTCATATATTGACAAAGAGAAAAACGTTTACCATGTAAATTTTTACTTAGTCGTTTTGATGACAACATCTAGATTTCTTTAGTATTTAAATATAATAATATGCTAGGTTTACAGTAAGTAGAATTGGTAGTAGTATATAATATGTAGAGAAACAATGTATTATTTTAGGACTGGTAGATGTAGATTATGCTGTTTAAAGTTAGTTGGGAAAGCATTAGAGGTAACAAAAAATTGAGATCAAATATGACATCAAATATTTAATATTATATAGGGGAAGATACATACTTTCATATCACTCCCTACTAAAGCATTCTTTACATTTTACTTAAAAATTGCAAAATTATGTGTACAAAAAAATCTAACCTGAATTTCTACCCTTCAGGAATGAATCTAGTTTTGTGGAATTTACGTGCTGGGAATCAAATTTAGTGTGCTCTACTCTGAGCTATTTTTCCAGCCCTTTTAAAATTGTTTTTTAATTCTGAGACAAGGTCTCACTAAGCTGGCCAGGCTGGCCTTGAACTTGCAGTCCTTCTTTCTCGGCCTCCTCAGTCATGTTGTTTTAATGAACATTAAACTAGCATAAAGGAGCTGACCAAATATTTGGTTCTTTTTGTTGTCCTAACTTTTGTGTACAGATTACACTCTTTCTAAATAGTAGTCAAAAAGAAACCTTTTTTTTGGCACCGGGGATTGAACTCACGACCTTGCGCTTGCTGGGCAGGCGCTTAGACCGCTGAGCTAGATCCCCAGCCCTGGTGTTTTTGAGACAAGGTCTCACTATGCCATTCAGGCTGGCCTTGAGCTCACTTTGGAGCCCAGGCTGGTCTGGAACTCACAAGGATCCGCCTGTCTCAGCCTCCCGAGTGCTGGGATTACAGGCGTGAGCCACCACACCCAGCTCTCAAAAAGAAACCTTTAAAAAAACACATATTTTAACTGTATTTTCTTGACCCTAGTTTTGCAGGCAACACTGAGAGAAGAGAAAAAGCTTCGAGTTGAAAATGCTAAGCTGAAGAAAGAAATTGAAGACCTGAAACAGGAGCTGACTCAGGCCGAAATTCAGAATGGAGGTGATTAATGATAGTAATGATAGGTTTTTGATTTCTAATTCTGGTATCATTTACTATGTCACTGTTATGCCTGTTTTCTTACCGTGTCTCTTCTGTGCATTCCTTTCGTTTAACAGAGGAAAAAACAAATTTGGAAAAGGCAAATGATTTTCCCAATGTCACAGAAAGGCAGCACAGCTGGGGTTCGGAAACCCAAGCTTTTAGCTTTGTTCTGTACTCAGCTTCATCGTTGTGCTGTCTATTGAATACTTGCCAATAAGTAGCTACAGTATTGTTTAATTAACATTTATTAAAATTTATGCAGAGTGCTATGTGCCAAGTGCATTATGTGCATTATTTATTTTATCCTTAAAACATTTTATACAAATACATTTGTTTTCTTTATGAAGAAACCAAAACTTAATAAAAAATTATTCACCTGTAGCACATAATTTGTAAGTTAGTCAAGCCAGGAGATAATTATAATTTCAAATATTATACTATAAATTTTAAATTTTATTAAATTATTTTCAGCATTTCTGGATAAATTTACATTGTTATAAAACATATTTTTGTTAGTAGTTCTAATAATTTCAAAAGTACTGCATAAACTATCATTTTGATTATATTGTAGAAAATTAATGTAGGGAAGTTGAGACCAAGTAAATTGAAAGCCCTCTTACTGCTTGCTTTCTTTTGAACAGTATTCTGTCAGTAGGTTATTTTTAACATCATCTAAAGTCTACCCTTAGTTAGCTACATAAGAATAAGGGCAAAATCAATGATGGATGGTTACAGCTGTCAACTAGAGAGAATGTTGTCAGTAGAAAATTTGGGACTAGTAAATGTTTTTTAAGACTAGTAGATTTGGAATACAAATACTGAATTAAGTAAATAGTGAAAATATTCCTGTGTAAAAATGCTTTTCTTTCAGTGGTTAAAAAAAAATCAATCTCATGAGCATTAAATTTTTAAACTATTTTATTTATGAAATGCTAGCCCAATTAGTTCTGTGAACTAAAGTGGTGAATTCTGCCTAATGATAGAAACATAAAATAGGAATTTACATTACTAAAACAAAGCCATGCCCTTCAGAGGACTTAAAAATATCTCAGGTAGCTGGGCGTGGTGGCTCATGCCTGTAATCCCAGCACTCGGGAGACTGAGACAGACTTAAAAATATCTCAGGTAGCCGGGCGTGGTGGCTCACACCTGTAATCCTAGCACTCGGGAGGCTGAGACAGGTGGATCGTTGTGAGTTCAAGACCAGCCTGGGCTCCAAAGTGAGCTCAAGGCCAGCCTGAACGGCATAGTGAGACCCTGTCTCAAAAACACCAGGGCCAGGGATCTAGCTCAGCGGCCTAAGCACCTGCCTGGCAAGTGCAAGGTCATGAGTTCAATCCCCAGTGCCGCACAAAAAAAAAAAAAAATATATAGGTACATGGTCTATGAATATAACCAGAATCTGAACTACATCAAAATCTCTCACAAGGTTATATTTTCCCATCATCAGGGGTGGTATGTGAAATTTTTTAGCATCTTAGAACATTGCTTTATTTCTTTAAGAACTTTATTTCTTTAAGAAGTTGCTTTTCGATAATAGAATACACACAAGTAACCGTCACCCTTAACGCTAATATAGAGATGACTAGTATTGAAACACCTTCCCAGTTGTTGAAGAAGGCCTAACGCAAGCGCGCATACCGCAGCCACGAGATCCTGCTCTTTGGAAGCAGACGTCCGTGGATGTGCACTTCCTCGTCTCTTCCTGCAGGCGGGCCAGTGCCTTCACTGCCATGTGGCTCAGGTTTATCCTTGCTAAAACAGCTGCGTGAGAAGAATCAGCTCGTGAGAATTGCATGAGTCAGCTCATGTGAAGCATTCTGAAAAGTGCTTGGGACATGATAAATCTGTAATAAATACCAGCTATTATTAGCTATAGTTTTCTCACTTTAGTAATTAGTGATTAAGTAGAAATCATGCCTTTTTCTGTTACTTGTAATAATGGTTAAAGTGTGCTTAATTTCTTGGCAGCTTTTCTATACCCTCAGATGATACTAGATACTTGACAGTAATATACAATTAATTGTTGTTTTGAAAAGGAATTTTGATTTACGAGTCACAGTTTACATTCTTTATCTTTTGTTGGGCTAATACACACTAACATCTGTTTCAGTGAAGCAAATACCATGCCCACTGCAAGCCAGTTCTGTGACTGCTAAAAATGCAAAACACTCTGCACCAGTAACTGGATCGTCTGGTGCCAACGAACAGATAAAAAAAGAGGGAGGAGAAGAAAAGGTGAAAGAAAAGACTGAAAAAAAAGGTAAGTTTGACTATTAAGCTTATTTGACTCTTGACTGTGTATCAGGTGATGTTAACATTTTTGATGCTGATGATAATGGTATCAAACAAAAGGTTGAGATTTATGAACTCGAATAAAATTGGCAGCAGTATGCTGGTGACACAGAAACTTACTTCAGAAGGATGTGAATGTCGAGTAGTGCAGCAGGCTGAAGCTGGCCTTCTGGGTGAGGGACCAGCATAATAAAAACAGAGAGACATGCAGTGCTGAAACCCATACGTACTTCGGTATGACTAAGCTTTGGTGTGTATTCAGGGCGTAGTTTGAAAGACGTCACGGATCGGAACCAGTCATGGGATAGACAAGGGATATCGGTCAAAGCGTGTCATCTGAACTGAGGCATGGGGTGTGAAGGTCTCAGGAACCCATAGAACTTACGTGGTAGGTAGTGTCACTGTGTACTTGTACAGTGACCCTTGGAATCATGTAGTCATCCAAAGCTGTCTGTCTCCCTGGGTCTTCATACCTAACTGAGCAACAAATCTTACAGTTCCTGTCAGCAAATGAAACTAGAATCCAGTTCTGAACTTCTGTTCGGTGTTACTGTTAGTTCAAGTTCTTTCGATCTTCCATCTGAATCTGTATTAAAACCTCATCTTTTCCATTCTCTTGCTACTAAAATTACTTTTCTAATTATAAATCTAAGTCTCCTTTTAACTAAACTCCTTCACGTTTTACTACAATTCATTTTACCAGCTCTGTCTGAAAAAGTACTTTTATAATTTAGCCTAACACCTTGCATTATGCTCAGAATTGCCATTGGGAGGGGGGGTTGTTTGTTTGTTATTTGGAAAACAGGAAATGCCTGAGAGATTTGTGAACTAGCCTAAGCCTGTTTAGCATGGCGTGCGTCAGTTCCTTTTGGTAACTGTAAGTGGCTTCTATGAATTAGAAATAGGTAGATGCTATATGTCCTCTTACATAACTTCACCACTAGGTGGTATGATTGCAGTGAAAGCAAAATCTAATTCTTTATAAAATTTATTAAGAAGCAGACACAAAACAGTCATCGAGCCCACTCTTACCGAATGTGTGAAGTCCATCCTGTGTTCTCTGAGGAGAAGCAGTGTTTTCAGTGTGGGACTGATCAGCCTTCTGGCCAGACAC
>RJWT010034529.1:0-13660 GCA_004365215.1 Cuniculus paca
AAAAAAAAAAAAAAAAAAAAGCTCCCAGCTGGGCGTGGTGGCTCATGCCCATAACCCCAGCACTGGGAAGGCTGAGACAGGAGGATCGCTGCGAGTTCAAGTTCAGCCTGGGCTACAAAGTAAGCTCAAAGCCAGCCTTAACAGCATAGTGAGACCCTGTCTCAAAAAGACAAGGGCTGGGGAACTAGCTCAGTGGCCTAAGTACCTGCCTGGCAAAGAGAATGTTGTGAGTTCAATGCCCGGTGCCAGGGGTGGGGGGGCAGCTCCTATTATTGGTTAGTTCTACTTTTTTTTTTTAAGACAGGGTCTCACTATGCAGCCCAGACTGGTGTGGAACTCTATCCTGCTGTCTCAGCCTCTCAGAGTGCTGTGATTATAGGTGTGCTATGCCAAGCTTCAGAACTTTCTTATGCCAATTCTGCAGTCATAATGAATAGATTGCTGGGCCCATACCTTACCAATTGTAGAATTCTGGGCCAACAATATGAATAATTTTTGTGTGAGTGGGTGGGAGGTGAATTTTAGGGACTGAACCCAGGGGATTTTACTGAGCTACATCCCTAGCCTTTTATGTTTTGAGATAGAGTGTTGCAAAATTGCTGACCTCAAACTTGCAATCCTCCTGCCTCAGCCTCTGGAGTAGCTGGGATTACACATATGTGCCACTGCAACCAGCATAAGCAGATGTTTTTGTTTTTGTTTGGTAATACTGGGGGGTCAAACCCAGGGCCTTTAAACTCAGTTACATTTCTAGCCTACTTGATTTTGAAATAGGGTCTTGCTAAATTTGCCCAGGCTGGGCTTGAATTTGTAACCTCTCCAGAGTGCTGGAATTATAGGTGTGTGTCACCATGCTGGCTTAGTTTACTTTTTTCCCCTGACCTTTGCAAATATTTATTTCCTCTGGGGAGGTGCACTGTTTTTTGTTTTGTCTTTTTGAGACAGGGTTTTGCTATGTATAGTTTTGCTATGTATAGTCCAGAATTTAGCAATCCTCTTGCCTCAGCCTCCTAAGTGCTGGGCTTACAGGTGTGTGCTACCACACCCAGCAAGTACACTGTTTTTGAAGTATAGCAGTACCAGGTCTGTGTGAGGAATGTATGAAGCAAGCTCCTGTTCATCTCCCTGCTCCAGTGTTCATTATGTGGATAAAGAACATTATACTGGTAAGAGGTGCTGCAAGTGATCCTAGCCAAAAAGCTAAGAAGTGATTCAGATAATTTTTTTAAGCCTGCTCTGTTCGACACAAAATGAATACAATAATACCCATTGGGTCAATAAAATTTTGTATGTAAAGTGCCTAACATGGGCCAGACATGGTGGCCACACCTGTAATCCCAGCTACTCGGAAAGCTCAAATGGGGGAATCACAAGTTCGAGACCACCCTGGACAATTTTTTTTATTTATTTATTTTTCTTGCGGCACCGGGGATTGAACTCAACAACCCTGCACTTGCCAGGCAGGCGCTTGGGCTGCTGAGCTAAATCCCCGGCCTTTATGTTTTTGAGACAGGGTCTCACTATGCAGTTCAGGCTGGCCTTGAGCTCACTTTGTAGCCCAGGCTGGTCTCAAACTCACAACAATCCTCCTGTCTCAGCCTCCTGAGTGCTGGGATTACAGGTGTGAGTCACCACGCCCGGTTCACTCTGGACAATTTAATGAGACCTAGTTTCAAACTAAAATTCAAAATGAGCTGGAATGTAGCTCAGTGGTAAAGCACTTGGCTAGCATGTGCAAAGCCCTAGGTTAAATCTCCACTACTGCAAATTTAAAAAAAAAAATGTCTCACATAGTTCAGTGGCCAGAGTACTGTTAGCTATTGTTCTAGAATTCCAGTTATTTCCAGTGCAGCAACACAGGACCTTCTCCCATTGAGCAGCATTTGAAGACATCTACTGGATTTCCCTTCAGACTTTTTTTTCCCCTTCAGCTTTCTTTAGCTAAATTTTTTCCAAGTACTCTTCTGGTTTGTCAATAGCCCTCTTTAAAAATTACATTTAGAAAAACACACAATAGTTAGGAATGGTTCCACTTAGGCAGAACCTAAGTAGAACTGCTTCATTCCCAATCTGCTTTTTCTTCTTTTTTTGAGACAGGGTCTCACTATGTGATCCAGACTGGCCTCAAACCTGAAGCAATCCTCTTGCCCCAGACTCCTGGGATTACAGGCATGCACCACCACACCCAGCTCACAATTCATTTCTAAGGCTCAGGTACCCTCATGGAGCTCCTAGAACTCAGCACATAATTTTCTTTTCCCTGTTACTGGGAGTTGGACCTAGGACCTTTGCACCAAGTTACATCCTCAGCCATTTTCTTAGACAGGGTCTCAACTAAATTGCGATATTGCCTAGGCTGGGCTCAAACTTGCAATCTTTTTTCCTTAGCCTCTCAGAGTGCTGGGATTACAGGAATACATCATCACATCCAGCCAGGATATATATAGCACACTCTAATATTTGTAAACTGATTTTGTGTGTGTGTGTGTATGTGTGTGTGTTAGCGATCAAATCCAGGGCCTCATGAATGTCAAAGTGTTCCACTACAGAGTGACATCCTCAGCCCAAGATTTTAATTTTTGTAGTTAATGGAAGTCCTAGGCTGTTCTCATGAGATTATTACTAATGTAGATAATATCCACACTGTTACTCAGAAAAGCCCAAGGCTTTATCCTTAAGCTGTATTTCTAGCAGAGGGGCCTGATATTTTATTCCAAATTACACACTTTGGATATTATTTTATGGGCTGGAGATATAGCTCAGCGGCATAAGCACCTGCCTGGCAAGCACTTATGAGTCCTGAGTTCAATTCCCAGTACCAAACAAAACAAAACAACACTAAATATTATTTTGTATTTCTTTGTGTCATGTTGATATTTATTTACTTTGCAGTGCTGGGGATCAAATCCAGGTACTCTACCACTGACCCTTAAGTGGATCGATTTTTTTTTTTTTCCAGCACTAGGGATAGAACTAGTAACCTCATGCTTGCCAAGCAGGCACTTACACCACTGAGCTAAAGCCCCGGCCCTTGTCTTTTTGAGACAGGGTCTTACAATGCAGTTCTGGCTGGCCTTGAGCTCACTTTGTAGCCCAGGCTGGTCTCGAACTCTCAATGATCCTCCTGCCTCAGCCTCCCGAGTGCTGGGATTACAGGCATGTGCCACCAGGCCCGGCTCCTTAAGTAGATTATTAATATTTTTAGCCAAGGTGGCTTTCTTTTTAAATAAAATATAGACCTTGGGCAAATCACTAGAGATATTTCTCTGAAGCACTAATGAACATTCACCAGATACAAATGTTCAGTTTGATTCTATCAAATTGTCCTATTAACTGACCCATAATCTTTTTCCTTATCTGCAGTAACTTATAGGTGAGAAGAAGAAAGCAGTTCCTGACATCTGGGCTCAGCCAGTCAGGTTCAGAGTTGTTAGGGCTGACTAGGTGCTCATAGCTGGCCAGTCTCAAAAAACATCAGGACCTTTTAATTTTTTGCGTGGGGAAGGTACCAGGAATTGAACTTATGACCTCGCACTTGCCAGGCAGGCACGGTGCCACTGAGCTATATCCCCAGCCCTGATTTTTTGCTTTCTGAAACACGTTCACTCTGTAGTTCAGGCTGGCCTCAAACCTGTGGTGATCCTCCTGGCTCAGCCTCCCAAGCCCTGGAATTACAGATGTGTGCCACCACACCTGGCAAAAAAACCCCACCAGTATCTAACAAGATACTGATGAAACAAAAAAGAAAAACAGGGCTGGGGATCTAGCTCAGTAGCCTAAGCGCCTGCCTGGCAAGTGCAAGGTCATGAGTTCAACCCCTGGTGCCGCAAAAAAAAAAAAAAAGGAAAAGAAAAAAGAAAAACAAACAAAAAACCAAGATCACTTCACAATTTTAAGCACAAAACAAGGTTAATGGGCACATCACAAAATAGCAAACATTTGCCTTTCCCATGAGTGACTGCTGCTTCGTATCAACTGCTGCTCTAGCTTCACTTGTCTGCCCTTTTTTAAGGCATAGTATATCCCATCACAGAATGGCCCATTTCCCTTGACAGAATCCAATCCAGAGAAACACACTTCTTGAACCTTCACTGAAATCACTTAACCCAAGTCCAAGTCCTCTCAGACACCCTCTTGCTGAGACACACCACGATTCCCAATGGTGTGCTTTCCCCTTCACAGCAATGAGCATTAAACCCAACTTGGTCAACTACAGGTACTTTATATTCCTGGTGATCATTAAGTGCAACACATTAATGTAAGACATACGATGTTAGGGCCAAGGGTTTAGCTCAGTGGTGTAAGCGCTTGCCTGGAAAATGCAAGGTTGTGAGTTCGATCCCTGGTACCAAAAAAACCCACAAGATATAGGATATCTATAGTTTCCAAATTCACCTCTTTGGAGACATTTGGCAAGAAGGATACAAAGTTAGGATTGGATTGAGAAGAACTCATGTTGGAGGCTGGGCATGGTGGTGCACGCCTGTAATCCCAGCCCTTGGGAGGCTGTGCATAGTGAGACCCTGTCTCAAAAGAAAAAGGAAAAGGAAATGTTGATATCTATAATAATAGTCCTCTCTAAATGTTCATCATAACCATTTCTTTTAATCCAGAATTATGCCAGAAAATGAACTTTAAGCTTATCAATGTGTTGTTTTTTTAAATATATAAATAATATTTGCCTATTTTTGCCTGCAGGCACTGCCTATTTTATGTGAGACAGTCTTGCTGTGTTGCCCACACTGGCCCCAAACTCCTGAGCTCAAGTAATCTCCACTCAGGCGATGAACTAGCTAGAAATATAAGTGCAAGCACCACACTTGGCTTTTTCCCCCCAGCTACTGGCCTGATTTAGCCCACCATCTTCAGCCATAGGTTTATACAACCTGGGAGGTCAGACAAGAAAGAGGTAGCAGAAAATACAACATAGGAAGCACAAATCAGGATCACTTTCTCTATCCCCCTAAAGCACTGTCTCATGAGACTTACACCTCGGTTGTTTCTTCTTCATCAGCCATGAGCTGAGGAGGAACTACAGTTTGGCTCCTAAGGCCCCTGGCCTTAATAACCCATACATGGCCTCAAAACTCATAGTCCAAATGGAGACAGGGAGAAGAAAGGGATAAACCCTGAAGCTCATGTCTCCAAATCTCCCTCTTCCCAGCACCTCCCACGCCTTCAAAGTTTACAGCACTGGGCACTGAAGGGCCAGCGTAGGAGGGGTGTTAACTGCCATCAACAACTCAGAGAAGCAACTGCCACCTGCCCTGCTGTGTCTGAATAAGAGCAGGATCTGTCACCCACACGACAGTCCATCTCCATTTTTCAGCACATACACCCTCCTTAGTACCTGCCCCAGTAAATGACCCTAGGAGCCCTAGTTACTAAGGCAACCTGGGAACAGCACACACAGACAGACCAGAAACAGATGGAACTATTTTTAAACTAGACTAGGTGGCTCCAGTGCTTTTACCCCACAAAGTACCTTCCCAAAATCCCCATCTGGTGTTTCGTTTGAGACAGGGTCTCACTGGCCTTGAACTACTGTGTAGCCCAGGCTGGCCTCAAACTCTCAGCAATCCTCCTGCCTCAGTCTGCTGAGTGCTGGGATTACAGGCGTGCGCCACCACACCCAGCTTTCCGTCTAGTCTTGTTTTGGGTCCTGTTCTTTGCTGCCCTCCATCAAACTTACCCAAGCTATGTGTATGGGGTTTTACTCTATTTTAGCATGAGATCTACTTTATGCTCCCATCTTCCACACACAATATCTAAGCAAGTTTTCACTGCCTCCATTTGTTAAAAATAATTCTTTTATTTCTTTGGAAAGTAGTGGGCCCTGCCCTACAGATTTCCAGGCCAAGCTAGGTAAATGAATGCTCCTCTCGTCTTTGGGCTGGAGTACTATGGTCCCGACCTTCCCAGGGGCCCCAGAGCAGTTCCTCTATTTTCCAACCCAACTAGGCCCCAAATGACCTCAAGACTTCTGAAACCTCTCTCCTGGCCACCCACTTCTCAATCTTTCCTGGCTCTCCTGGGTGGGCAATTTTTTCTTGTAAAACCAGTGCTAGAACTTGTGCTGTTCGCAAAAGAGGTTATGACCAGGGATATCCCCAACTTCCCATAAGACACAGCCCCTCTGTCAGTCCTTCCTCTCAGATGGCTTCAGTCTGCACTCCTATGCAAGGCCCCACCTGAGTTAGGCATGAAGGAAAGACATGAGGCCCTCTTAAAAGAGAGGTGAGAGAACATGCCAGCCTAACCCACCTCAGGAAACGCTCCTCAGAAGCATACTCCTTATAGTCTCTCATCCTGGTTCTTGAGTGAGCCCTTCAGATAGGACCCAGGAGGGCTAAGGAAGTGGGTAGGGGTCCCTCGACCCAGCCCTGACAGGCTATACCAGGGGAGTGTCCATTAGCCCGATCAGTGTGGCATGGCTGTGATGCGCATGCTCTGGGAAGCAATGGGGTAAGTCACCATAGGAGTGGTGGTATGGCTCATTGTGATTCCTGCCAAGGGTTGGGCCATCGACACAGCCACTGGAGCCACAGGAGCCACAGATACAGCCACAGGAGCCATGGAGACAGGTGGAGGTGCCATTCCTTGGGCAATTGTTTGTGCCAGAGCAGCTGACAATGGCGTGATCTCTGGGTTCAAGTGTGGTGGTGGGGGTGGTGGAGCAGCAGGAGGTGCAGCATTAGTTGGGGGAGCAGCTGGCGCTCCAGCAGGGGCCACCAGTTCCTGCTGGGACACAGGGCGGGGCTGCAGAGCCTGGCTGCTGAGAGTAGTGTGAGTCTGGGCAATGCCATGGTTAAAAGTGGTGACAGTGCCCACAGTGGGTGCCAGAGTTTGCTCAGTTGCTGGTGCAGTGGAGCTAAGGGTCATGACCTTGGCCTGATTGCGGAACTGGGCATTCTGTTCCAGAAGTACCTCGTTGGTGGCTAACAGGTTGCTGACCTGCTTCTTCAGCTCCTCCACACGCTTCCTGAGCATTGCATTCTCCTCCTCTAGCAGCCTGCACTCTGCCCCTCGCGGTGGAGCCAAGCTGTACTCATATGATTCAAAATGAGGGCCATCGGGAGGGCAGCATCCACCTCGCCGACGCTTGGGGCCCGGCTCATGGTCCTCAAAGCCCCTGTCAGGAAGGTCATAGATGTCATAGAGATCGTGGCGACGTCCTGGAGGAATGGAGCCTGCTGAACCCCCACCACCAGCGCCACCGCCACCCCGAGCATCAAACTCAAAGTCCCGCTGCAGGTGACGGAACTTGCACTTGGCCCCTCTCTGACAGTCACCCTTGAGGAAGTCCCGGCAGATAGGGACCTCCTCCTTGCCATTTGGTAGGTCGGCTGGTGAAAGGCCCAACCCAGCAGCCACCTTCTGCCTCAACCGTGGGGGAAGTTCTCCTGTCTTCTTATAGCCATCTTCATCCTCCTTGGAGCCATGGATGAAACGGCAGTTTGGGCGACTACACTCCTTGTTTTGGAAGTCATGGCAGAAGATGAACTCATTTTTACTCACGCCTAAGTTGGATACTTCACTCATGTCCGGGTGGCGGTATCGACAGCGCTTGCCTCGCTTGCACACATTCCTTAGGAAGTCTCTACAGATGGCATCGGAGCTGGCTGTACCACTGCCTGCCCCTGTGCCACTGGCCTCCTCATTGCCACCACCTCCAGGGCCTCCACCGCTACTCCCAGTGCCATTGGCATAGCCGTCCCGGTCAGGCATCCTGGTCCCCCCCGACTCAGGGCCTTCTTCCTTTTCTTGCCACTCTTCGTGACTGCTGAAAAAGAGAACTGTGTCAACCAGGGGTCCTCCAGAGAGATCCCATGCTGCCTGACTAGGGAATAGGCAGTCCAGTGAGGCAATGACTTTGGAAATGGAGAATCTAAGGGAGGAGGATGCTGGCTGGACTGGCTGCCTTGACCCAAGTCCCGCCCAGGCCTTCATGCACGTGGTCTTGTTTAGAATGATTCACACTTGCCTAGCTAAGGGAAGGAGGGAGGGAGGGAGTTGGAAAAGGCACTTCATCTCACGAATGATGATAGGCTGAGGGGAGAGAAGTGTTGAATTTTATCTTCCCTTCTGAGCAGACCTTACTAAAGTAGTGGAAGTGAAATTAACACTACTGTGGGTGTCTGGGAGGAGACTGGGAAAAATGCCCAGGATGGACTGCTTAGCTGCTAGGGCTTGTGAATGATGGGACACAGGTAGCAAAACTTCCCTTAACCTTTTTTCTGTGGAATCTTAGGGAAGGCTCTGTATGCATCAAAAAGATCTCTAGAACCCAAGAAACTGTGGGTGAAGAGATGGTATAACCAGCTTGAGGGCAGTCTCTAAATCTGTCATTTTTAACTATTTTCCCCTAGCCCGCTACCACTCTTAACCCCAGGGAAATCAGGCTCCTCCATACTAGGGAGCAGTTCCAAGCTAGAATTTCTTCTAGGCCCCCAGGACAAAACTATTTGTGACAAGGTCAAGGTGGGAATGAGTTAACATCACAGGAGTAAGTGACCTTTCTTTCCCCACTCCCCACCCCCTTCTTGCCCTTCCATGGGAAGAGCCCACTGACAGCAAACCACATCATTCCTTACCCCATAAAGATCCTCTTTATTTATAGACTCTATAAAAGCTTTTTAAGTCTCCTGTTTCCCAAGAGAGCTCTGGAATGTCAGTCCACTGCCCTAGTTCTAGTCCTCCCCTCTTTCTACCTCCAATAAGGCTGGGAGTCCTAGATACCACGTGTCTGACTTCCTAAGCCTTTCTTAAGCAGTGTTCAGGCTCCCCCTGTTGTTCAAACAGGAAAACTATTATTTCTCCTTAAACATAAGCAAGTCTTTACTATTTCTTTGGCCTTCACCTACCCTACACGACCACACTGCCTTGACTTCATGTGTTCTTTGGTTTGTTTTTAATACAGGGTCTAGCTATATACTCCAGACTGGATTTGAACTTGCTATGTAGCTCAAGCTGGCTTCAAATTTGCAATCCTCCTGCCTCAGCCTCCCAAATGCTGGGATTACAGGTGTGAGCAACCACACCTGGCTTGACTTTGAGTTTACATCTCCCTAAAATGACCCACCAGATCAAAGGCCAAAGTTACACAAGATCTGTATAAGGGGGTCCTCTTCCTCCAAAAGGAGGCAACCCAGAATAACAAACGATAAAAAGAAGTGCCATCAGAAGATACAAACTTGAAATAAACTGAAGAATAAATGCCATCTATCCAAGCCTGTTTCAAATTGCAAGTCCCACCAGAAGCAGATAATTGGGTATGATACTCCTCCCCAACCAATTCTCCCAGAAGTGATACCTGAGGTAGCTCAGGTGAAGTCCCGGGCTCCTGTGGGTCTCCACCTCCACATCACTGCTGGGTTCTGAATGGGGGGGAAAAAAGAGAGATACCTGGGTGGGATAAAGAGTAAGCGTGGAGGATTATGGGGTTGTCATAAATAAGAATGAAATCTGATAAAACAGCAAAAGATTTCAAAACTTAAGGATTTCCTTAAGGGTTCAAACTGAACTTCACCTGTCGAAAGAGAAGTCACCAATAAAGAGCAAGGGTTAGAACTGATTTGTAAAGGTTCAGAGGATGGGTTGGAAAACTAGACCTCAAGGAACAGGTGAGGGAAGACCTGCCTCAAGATGAAGGAGGATGTGGGGCTCAGAGACCGACATAAAGAGCCAGGAATGCCAAATGGGGAGAGAAGAGCAGCAACTGACAGTGCAGAGGGATGGCAGTTAATACTTGGGGACGGTGATTATGACTCTTTCCAACAACCTAGACTTTTCGAAAAGTCCTAGCAATTTCCAGGAAGCAAGTCTTCTTCCGTGCAGTGTTGCCAGCACACACGCCTGTGGGCCAAGTGAGTAGGACGCTAAGGAAGCAGAAAGTGAAGCGGGGAAACGGAGGTCTAGATGACATCAAGCTCAGGGGATGGGCAGGGCCGTGACGTCACGGAGCTGGCGTTTGCTGGCGAAGCGGGGGTCAGTCAGAAAAGGAGGTCGGTCCTGGGGTGTGAGAAAGAACCAAGCTCGATTCTGGGGGCACTTGTGCGGCCCGGCAGAGCCCAGCCGCTGGGCCGGCCCCGACTCCTCCCCTCCGGGCGCGGCCTCCACCTAAGTCTCCCGCCTCCCTCACCTGCCGCCGCCGCCGTAGTTGCTGCTGCCGCCTGCCGGTCCTCTAGCTTCGACAAAGAGCCGCCCACCCTCTAGCTCTTCCGCTTCCTGCGGAAGAAGTGACACTCTAGCTATCAGACCCGGAACCATACTCTATGATAAGCGAATGGTGAGACAAGGACAGGAAGTTCCCAGCAACCCTTGCGTGTCGCCATGGCAACCGTACTTAACAGCATCACAACTCCCCTTAAGAGCCCTTAACGAAATGCGGGGGCGGTACTAACACCTGTCTTAAACTTTCCCGCGAGCCTAAAAACATACTCGTAGGTATACACACCTTTCTCAATCCCAACCACAGGTAGTTTTACATAGTACACCCAGACTGCTGCCAACGTAAGTTGACTTTCCAAGGCACAGTAGCAATAGGACCCAAACCACCGACATAGAACGCCCATTCAATGTAATTGTAAAAAAATAAAACCACACGAAACAGACAATTTGATTCTTCAGCTAACACAGGAGACACGATTTATTGTACACGTGTTACACTCGGCCCAAATGAGAACAGAAGTAGTCCAGAATGCCACAGGTCCAGGGCAAGACTGGGGAGGACTGCTTTAGTCATCAACAAGGTGAATCTCTCTTTGAGGTGGTCTTGGCGATCAGATGGCAATGAAGTTCTAACCCTTGAGAAACTAGACAGCACACAGTCCAGTAACTTGTACCAGGCGTCCTCAGCCTCCAGCATTCCTTATTTCTGCTCCTTCGGCCTCCGCTGGGTGTACAAGAGTATTACTTGGACCTCTGTCTCATCTTTCTTCTTTTACGCTTCAGCCTGAAAAGGAGACATGATGATACAATTTATTACCCAGGGTTTATTCTCATCTTAAACGTGCAGTGATTACAGGGGAGTGAAATATTTAACACTAGCTTTGTCCTGTGTTGAACCCCTGGTTCCGCCAAAACAGTAATTGTTTTCTCAAGTTTTTACATATGTAAAGCAATCGTTTTGTCCTGCGGCCCCTCGCCCCCGTAGTCTTTAAACGTACCTGCGCATTCGCTTCTTCCTCCACTAGCAACCCGACCACAGAGGCAGAGAACAGAAAAGATTACTTTCATTAGTAGGTTCAGTTATGGCTATAAAGTTCACTATTTAGAACCGAGAAACAGAAAGGTTCTTAAGCACGAAGGCTAGGAGACACCGCCCCGACACAAAACGCCAAGTTCGCCGGGTTTTTTCCCCGCGCCTTTTCTCTCCTCCAGGACTTAACCGCTCCTTCCCTCTGATTTTTCACCCAAGGTATGCTTCCTCTCCCCACCACCTCTCGGGGACCCTTGAGAACCCTGTGATTGCGAACCATGGTGGACTTTTCTTGCCTGATCTCCCTCCTCACCAACGCTCATTGTTACATATCGCTCACCTTGGCTCTCATGGCGCAGAGGTTTCTGCCGGGAAAGACAAAGAGATTACAGTTACTTTCCTATAATGATGGTTAATGTAGAGGTCAGATGATAATGGATTGTACGCCAAACGCGAACACACGCAGCAAAACCAACTCACCTAAGAAGATGGCGTTAATACCGAGAGAGCGCCAAAGTTCCGCCTACGGTTTTTAATGGAGCACGCGGTGTCGTCATTTCCGCTATTCCGCCCCTTCCCTAGGGGTGTGGCTGCCAATGAGAATTGCAGTGGCTTTCCGTCGCTTTCAGCTATCACGTACGTGATTTGGGGTTTCTGTTGGAAAATAATAGTATTTTGAATTCGAGTTACTAATACTTTCAATTTTTATTATTGAGGACATCATATGCACGTGAGTTTATCTAGTTCCTGTATGAAACCGAAAGAGGAAAAGTTCAGTGGTTCCGCCTTCCCTCATTGGTTCCTGGGAGTTGAAGTTTCTTAGTGAAGTCTTCCATTTTATTATGAGTAAGTGCCAAGTTTGTTATGAATAGATACAGACTGTACAAAAATTCCTACTTTGCTTTTCTGCTTTGCTTTATTTTTTAAGCTAAAATGTTGCAGGAGAGGCGATCTTGGAATTTTCGAAGAACCTAAGATTGCAGAACATGGACATAAAGTGGGAAGTTGAGAAAGATGTAATACTGCAGAAAGAGACCTCTTTTTTTCCCCCTAGTAGTCCGGGAATAAAATAGCCAACTATGGTCTTTCTCCACAATGCCTGAGACAGAATGTCGCCAGTGTTTCCTGCCCACAAAGCATCATTTTAACAGAAAATTCTGCGGTGTTTCTTTCCAACTAAAGGTGAAAAACCCAAGGCCAGAGGAAAGGAAGCAAGACTGATCCAATCTTCTCTAGGGAAAGTATGGTATTTGATGTTAAAATGAAGAACTTTCTAGTCTCTTGGTATTGTCAGGTGAGAAGCTCTGGATCTCTAGAGCTTTGGCTACAGAAAATTTAAGGCTAAAGCCACGTGTGGTGGCACGTTCCTGTAATCCCGGCACCCCCGTCTTTTTCCTGTACTCCTAAAGCTGCTCCGAAAAGTAGTGTTAGCCAGGTGTGAGTGTGGTGCATGCCTGTAATCCCATCATTTAGGAGGCTGAGGCAGGAGGATCACCGTGAGTTGGAGGCCAACCTGGACTACATAGTAAACTTAAGACCAGTCTAAACTACATGAAACCGTGTCTCAAAAAACAAAACAGAACAAATGAAAAAAGAGAAACAGCTAAAAAAAAAAAAAAGAACCTGTGAGCTTAGAAGAACTTTTTTGTTTTATAACAATGTCTCCATGTAGGTCAGGCTGGCCTTGAACCAAGTTTTGTTTTTTTTTTCAGTTTGAATTCCAGGCTGACCTCAAACTCTGGATGATCCTCCTGCCTTAGCCTACAAAGTGCTGGGATTGCGGGCCTGCACCAAACCAGGCACCAAACCAAAACTATATTAGCAGATGTGGTGGCTTACGCTTGTAATCCCAGCACTTGGGAGGCTGAGGCTGGAGATTTAACTTGAGGTATACGGTGATGAGACCCTGTCCCAAAACAAAACACAGAACACAATGTCCCATTTATTTTATTTTTATATTTTTTTGAGACTAGGCTGGCCTTAAACTTCACAACATTTTCAAAAGTTAAGAACCCAGCCAGGCTTGGTGGCTCACGCCTGTAATCCCAGCACTCAGGAGGCTGACACTGGAGTGTTGTTGTGAGTTCAAGACCAGCCTGGGCTACAAAGTGAGCTCAAGGCCAGCCTGAATAGTGAGACCCTGTCTCAAAAAGACAAGGGCCATGTACGTAGCTCAGTGGCCTGAGCACCTGCCTGGCAAGTGCAAGGGCATGAGTTCAATCCCCGGTGCTGCAAAAAAAAAAATTTTTATGGCAATATTTGTTCTGTACTTAATAGTGGTGAACACACACCATTGCATCTTCAGCTTTGTTCGCTATGGTATTTACAGGTCAGCAGTACCTCACATATAGAATACAAGATACAGCTGGGTGTGTTATGCACCTTTGTAACCCCAGCTATTTGGAGGATTAGGTAAGGGGGATTCCAAGCCCTAGACCAGCTTGGAGAATTTAGCAAGGC
>RJWT010034530.1:0-13646 GCA_004365215.1 Cuniculus paca
ATGATATATTGTAATTGCTGATATGATATTAAAGAGAATAACAAACTCACATCTTCCAAATAACTGACCAACATAACATTTTTGATGCATGGCGTTAGTGCACTAGACTGACTGGGAGAACCTAATGCAATCAAATGAAAAGTAATGATGCTCTACATTTTAATATAATATTGTTGAAATGTATTTTTTATTATGTGTAAGCGAGTATATTTTGCTATTTCTTTAAAACACCCAGAGAAGCTCTCACTGTTACTTCATAAGCTACCAATGACTTGGACTCTGATTTAAAATCTCAGTCAACTAGGGGTTTTGAATATGTAAATATTACTCAGAACTCTGTTACAAAGCCTGAGAAAGATGGTATTATTATCAAAAAATATGTCAATGTGGACTGTACAGTATATGTACTTCTTTTATATAGCAAGTATTTCAAGACTAGTCCAGAAGACGTACACCTCCTGTGTCCAATGGCTTTCTTAGAATGGAGAATGAATATAAACAGGAACAGACAAAAAATTAAATGTAGGTTTAAAGTTATGATTTGACAAGGTTATACAGTAGTATTTTCAGAATGTGATAATTCTCAGTCTTATTTATAAATATCCATTAAACATACTCATATAAATTTTTTTCCCTTATCTTCTTACATTTTTAGATATCATATGATCACTAGGAAGCTTTTATAACCTGAAACACATGGAACCAGCGACAGGTTGTTTTATTTTTTTCTCTTCAAAATAAAATTTTTAAAAAACAAAATCTTACTTTTGATTTTACTCAACATGCTAATTTTTAGAGAATAGATTGGTCTTTCTTGACCATCTTCCTTAATTTTGAGTGACAAATTATAATGAAATGATTCTTACCTCCAGGGCTTTAGTTCCTAAGATACCTGGTGCCCAGTAGTGACCTGAATTTTCCCTTGTGGTCTTTGCCTTTTGACAATATTTTTCCACATGGGCATTTTCTTGGGTCCTTTCTTTAAATCTCATTGTCCTTACACCAGTGCTAGGACAGAAGTGAAAAATTTGTTCTCTCGAGGCAGACAGTTCTAAATTCAAATCTTTGCTGTGAAACTTACTAGCTATGTGAGCGCAAATACATCTCTTAACTTCTTGGCGTTTGTTTTCTTATCTGTGAAACGAGCATAATAATAGTCCCCAATTCACACTGATTCTTACTAAAAAATTATCTATATAAAAATTTTAAGGACATCATCTGATGTTAAAGAAAGCCTTCCATAAATGAAGTTCTTTTATTACTTTTTCTGATGCCGCAGAGCTCCATGATCTGGCCACGTATCTATTCTTTTGATCTGATTAAACGAAGATCATAGTAATAGACAAGATCTTAATATGATCTTAATAGGTTACAATCTACTCTACTCCATGCCATATGAGCTCAGAACTTCATAGACTTAATGCACAGGAATGAACACTCCACTTATTTTCAAAATCACAGATTCTGACTCTGGGGGCCCCTGTGAGAGGGGTGGAAACTGTCAGCACTCTACAGATCCCCTGTGCGGCTTCTCTTCTGAACATGTAAGGGCAGCGTAATTGATTTTTTTCACCCTTCCTATTGTCTGATTCTTTCTTCTTCTAACCTCAGGGCTAGCCTCAAGGCAAAAATAGTTATGTAGACTTGGTTTGCTTTTGCCATCTGCCTCCTTTCCTTTTAATATATTTTCCCTATATATCAGTATCCAAAGAGCGCCATGTTTGAACTGCAGACAGCTGGCGAGGAAGATATAAATCTTATTTAATGGACAAAGAAATCCAGTTAACATATATGAAAATTTAAGTATGATATTTTCTCGTATAATTTCAGTGTAATTAAACCTAATGATTGGGTACGCTTCCTTAGTAAATAGCGAGGCAAACAAAATCCTGCTCCTGAAGCGTGCCCCTAAGATGAGTTTTCCTGATTTCAGAGGAAGTGAGCCTGGTGCTGGCGCAGCTGTACAGCAATGCACGGCATTTCTCATTAGGTTCTTTCTCTAGCAGTGACACTGCTGCCAGACAAGCCTCTAGTCTTGCTCTGAACAGCTCTTTCCTATATTTGAACAGAGATCTTGGAGGTAGAAATTTCAGTCTGCCTCTTTCTTAGAATTTAAGTCAAATTTTTTCGTCTGACTTAATCACTGGAAGTATTTGAAAGGAAATAAAAATGAACTCTCCGAAGCTCATATCTCTTTATATCATCATTTTGCCTGTAAGGATTTATTTGTTTATAATATTTTTATCTTATTTAAAATATGATTCTTAACAATGGTGGCATTTATTACTCTGACATTTTGGATTATGGAGCCCTGATGTAGACTACACTGTGGAGAAGATATCCTTTTCCCAGGAGGAATAAGGTCTCATCCCAACGCATTGCAAAAATGACCACAAAACATTCTTATTACACTTTCTACAAGAATATTTTGCAAATAAAACTGATTGAAATTATTAGAAAGTTTTTTGCTTTTGTGTTTCTGGGTTTTTTCTTTGATTTTGGGTACTGAGCATTGAACCTAGGGCCTTCTACATGCAAGGTAAGTGCTTGACCACTTAGCAACATCCCCAGCCCTTACATAGAAAACATTTAAGCAGAGTTACAGAATACTAGTTTGCTAATATTGCTTTTATTTTAGATGAAGGACAAAAGGCTGCTTTTAGAGCATAAAGTATATGTGCTTATATTTATCAACACTCACTATGTACTTGGCACTGTTCTCAGCATTTTACATGTCCTATCTCATTTATGTCTCACAACCATCCTAAAGGAGGTAGATCGGATTATACCCATGTTGCATTTCGAGAAATTGAGGCTTGACTTAACCTACTCACTACTGCACATCTACTAAAGGAAAATTGAGCATGTGCCCCTAGGATCATGGAGTCTGTGTACTTACTGTTTATGCGATATGACATTTTGAAAGAATCTTGCACATCTGTGATTGTTTGCAAAAATTTTGGCAGTCTATGAAGTAATCAAATTCATACTTTGATTGAAGCACTACTTTTTTCTGGTAAAATACATAGAACAATACTTTCTGTGACATATTTGTAATTCTAGCCTAGTTTTTATTTCCTATGACTGCATGCACATCTTTTATTAAGAAGCATTTTTGATTCTTTGGTGATGAGGATTAAACCATGGGTCTGGCACATTCTAACTGTGCACTCTACCACTGATCTATCATTAGACAAGCAGAATATAGTACACTTCTTATATAGAACACAAATCATTCAAGGTGACTACATAAGATTTCTTCTATTTTTCAAACAGATGGTGTCTTGATTCAGTGGTGTTAAAGACTTGGGATAAAGAATGAGAATTCTGCTATGGAATTCTTTCTTCCTAAACTTGGAGATCCTTCTTGATGTTTCATATTTATTTTAGCTCTCAAAGCATACAAAACATGCCTAAGAACAAATTCAATTGACTATGCAGATTTCCTGTCAACAGTTCCAAAGGCTAACAGGTTTCTTTGTCTCAGCTATAGAAGGGTCCATTTCACTTATTTGTTCTTCTTTGGCAGTGGGTCTTGGCACCACAAATAAGCCAGGGCTGTTTATGGCCAAGAAAATTGATGCAAACTCTCTTCCATTGTCTGGGAACTAGTGAGTCCAATATTTATCATTGATAGCGTGTCACAGGATTACAATAAGTAATAGGACCCAGGTTTCTTAGAAGTGTGTGGTTCTGGTTATCCAGTGGATACCTAGACAGATAATGAATGATAGCCAGGATTTCAACAAAATCATCAAGGAACACATTTGCCTATATGAGCTACTAGGTCTAGTGTCTTATTAGAGTTCTGATGTCAGTTTGCCTACCAAAATCCCAAGGTTATCACTCACCTTCGATTCCGGCAGTCTTCAAAATATGTTGAATGAAAATCTTTCATTATTGGCTTTATTTTATCGTTCCTCTTAGAAAGGGGTAGCCTGGGATGAGTGAGCTGATGAAATCCTAATTCTTATAGGAGAAACATACAATTGCATTCTCTTTATTGTAGACATATTTAATGTTGATTAAAAAGAATTACATCTGTCAGTGTATGTAAGAGGAAGTCTGATAAGGAGAAAACACTAGTAATGTTTCCTCTTATCTGGTCTTTTATCTCCCTTAAAATGTTGCTAGATGGATAGTGACTCTTTTTGCCAGAATTATTGAAACTATTTTCAAGTGGTAACATAATAACACAACCATAATAATTATTTTGCTTCATATGGAATGATGATGCCACTCAAATCTGTAAGCTATAATGCAATGTACTGTTGACACCAAGTTGTAAGAAAGCAAGGCAACTATACATGAAGAGATTCATTACTGAGTCATTTTGCTTTTCTCTGATATAAAGTGTTCTGTATCATGCTTTGGAGGTGCGAGTCTTGCTAATTAGCTAGTACCCTGGATTCCATTCCACGAGTCCCCATGGAATTCACCTTAGACACTGTTCTTAGTGCAGGGAAGAGTTTTGAAAATCTAGCATAATTTTGCATAACATGATAACTAACATTTATTGCATATGATGACATTTGTTTCTGTCATAACCATGTGAGACGTCACATTATCTCTATTTTATAAATGAACAAAATCTCATAAATAGAGGTAAATCTGCCCATCAAGATCAAGATTATCAAGCTGTGACTTATCAGTTTAAACCAAAGACAGTGATATTCTACTGCTGCTTTTCCAGTTGCATATTTACTTTAGCCTGACTTTATCGCTCTGATATTCATTCTAACAGTGTTTTCTTTACCTGTCTACTTATTAGTCTGGGGATGGGCAAATTTGTGGCATGGATATCACTCCTTGTTTATACTGTGCCCCTGGCCAGATTCAACCTCATTATCTTTTCAAGTCATTGCTTTAGGCAGGTATGACCAATGGATCGGTATTGACTCCTATATTACATCTCTTTGCCATTCCTGTACCAACATTTATTTTTCTCTCAGTCATTTTCTCTAGCACAACCCTGCATAGAATTTCCCTCAATCTCGTGTTACCCAACTTATATGTCTTTCAAAAGTCTTCTCCTTCCTAATTCTTTTTTTTTCTGTTTTCCCCTCATGTTTTTCCTGTCATGTAGTCCTTTATTTTCCTTAGTGTGTTTCCTGCAATTTTATATTCTCTTATATACCTTTCAATATTTTCTTCATTTCTTGGACTTTAGTCTACTTTTATATTTCTTTCCTGAGTTCTGCCAGGTCACATTCCATCTTTTTTCTGCTCACCATTTCACTTCTTAAGTCCTCTGTTTCTGTGTGGGCAACCAGTGAATCCATCTGGCAAAAGGGTGAGTGAAATGGGAGTTGGATGAATGGCATGAGAGGAGGACAGACTTTTTCCCAGTCTTCCAAAGAGGTTCTCTTATACTGTTGTGTCATGCACGAAGACTACTTTGTACATATGTGCCTCTTCCATATGACTTTGTGCGTGTGTGTGTGTGTGTGTGTGCTCGCGTGTGCATGTGTGTCTTCATCACCTGGTACAGGTTCATTAGCTACTGCAGGCTTTCTTTGTGCATTTTATTTCCTCTTTGCCCTTTCCTGATCTCAGTCTATATGAATTTTAAAATCTATAGATTTTACTTATTTCCTACATTTAAAGTGGATGAATCTTGCAGGTTCTTATTTTTTTTCTCTATATAGAGATACTTTCCAAGAATAATAGAAGGGGAAAATTCTAATTGGATAGTTGCGTTTATCTTCAAAATCCACATTGATTTTTTTTCAACTCTTTAATCAGCATTGTCTTGAAAAATATTATTATAAGTCTTGAGAAACTGGGTATAATATGAATCATAAGCTGATACATATAATTGCTACATCTGAAGTTAACTGTCAAAGTTCTAGCAAGGGGCATTCCCTTTCCGATCTTTACTGGAAAGGTATAAAAGGAAATTTGAAAAAGGATCCATATCCAAATAAGGGCAGAATAAGTTCTATTTAACTTTGAAATCTTGGCTATTCTTTCTTGAGAACAAGATGACTGGAATAAAATACAATTTTAGAACAAAATGACAATGTCAAAATCTTAAAAAGTTATAAAAATATACTGGAGTTATTTAAAAGTTGACCTTTCTTCCTTGTTTCTCTCAGACATTCAAATTTTACCATATTTTCTTGTTATGCCAAGGACAGTCTTCATTTTATTTCGGTGTGTCCGACTGCTGAGTAAACAGCTTGGGAAAACTAAATTTAAATTATTTTGATGGAAATTAGAAAAATTTATTTTAGTGCTCAGAGACCAGTCTAAAATTTAGCTTCCCTTTCTCCAAATAATACCAATCTGCAAATTCTTTATTACAGTTTCATAGACCATTGTTGTGTCTTATATCTTAAGGCTACTGTACCTAAATATAATGATTGCATGTAATATTTGGAAAGAACAATAGAAATTTTGTCCCCTCTTATGAAAATTTTATCATTTTTATGCATCTGCGAACTGCCAAGATGCTTAAAGCAACCCAAAGTTTGTTGGATATTGTTTTGGTTTCTTGAATACATTTGACATATGAAATCAAAAGTTATTCTGCTAATAGAAAAGAAACTGATATAACTAAGCTTTTCTTTGCTTTGTGGTCCTTATTGGTACAGAGCTGCTCATGTTTCTGTCTTCTGTTGCTCCCAAGCTTAGTACAATGTGAATGGAAAATTAGGAGTATAGAATCTTCCTAGTTGATTTGGTCTGGGGCTCTGAACACTTTATGCTACTTTGTTACACTATATGATAAACACAGAAGAGGAAATGAGGGCTGGCTGAGCCAGCTGTGTTTATTCACCATTGGCTGCTCTCAGTCTCATCTCTATAAAGAATCTTTTAATTGTAACTGACCTCAGCTAGTCATTGGGCTATTTTTTGTTGACATTGAGAAGAATGGCACATGAGTAATTTTCAAAGATCATAAGGATTTTCATGTACTTTTCTTCTTGACAAATAACTACACCCAAATTATAGAATGCTTCATTTCATAATCTTTTACATTAAAAAGGTCAAAATAATTCTTTCAATGTGTGTTTTTATGGTTATTTACATCAAATGTAATATACATTCAAATATATTTTTCTACATGTCTACTCTTTATTCTTTCAAGATACAAAATGATGAATGGAATCAAAACAGAAGGATGTTTCAGAAAACAATTTGAAATGCAGTCACATTTTTAAATGACAGGGTAGTAAATGCCTGGAACTTGTAGGAGCCTGGGTGTTCCTGCTTAGGCCAGGGTTGAACTGTGGTTTGTATCTTAACACAGATATACAGAAATTAAGATTTCATAGGATGTGTCTGTTTCAAATCTCATAGAAAACCCAAGGCAAACAAACAAACAAACAAAAAAATACACCACAGGGCAGGACCTCAACCAGACCCAGGCAAATAAATGCAAGACTCAGGATCTCCAAAAAACTGAGATGGGAAAGAGCAACGAGAAAATTGGGGATCAACAACATCGTTTCTGAATAAAGCAGAAGTGTCTGCAGTGCAGCTTTATTGCTCTTAGCCACCTTTTGTGTGTGGAAGTTGGGCTGCATTAAGAAACAGCACTAAAAAAAAAAAATCACAGGAAAGTGTTACTCTCTGGCCCCTTCTCATAAAAGTCATGGCTTCTCAAGGGTCTCAGAATAACTTAGAAAAAGCACAGGTGAAGTTGATCTTTGGTAACCAGGAAAGTGTTGTCATAAAGTGAAGAGGACCTTTGAAGAGGGGGTCAGGTGGCATCTCAAGCTCTCAGACAGATGGTTTCTGCAGAGATCTGGGAAAAACACTCTTCCTAGGAAAGGAGACTTCCAATACCCACATTTTCCAAGTGTCATTTGTCCTTTATGATACTCAGAGCAAACAGAACTTCTAGGGCTTTTGTTCTTTAAAGTCTTTCTATACTTAAAGTACCATTTTATGTCCAAAGATTCCAAGCATTCTGGCTTGTCTATATCAAAGAGCAATGTATAGTCTTATGAGGAATGAAAGAGGTTCTATAGGTAAAAAGAATACATGAAAGTGAATTAAATAAACAGTATTTGTAGACAGAGATGTAGAAATTTTAGGCATTTTGAGTTAAGGTACTAGCAAATTCTTGCTAGTGAATGGTTTGGTGGAGAATGAAACTTTTTCCATGTTGCTAATGGAGTTTATCCCCATAAGTACTAAGTAGATGTGTATTAGATCCTATGTGTTGAACACTAAACCACACACTTCATATTGTTTTAATGTTACTGCTTCAAAACACATGTTTTTACACAGAAAATGCAGGGTTTGCGTAATAAACCCTGGGTCCCAACTGTTTGTTTCTTCATTCCACATTTACTAAATGCTTATTGAGCACATTCTCCATTTGAGATCACATCCTAAATACAATAACTTTTCTTCATGGTCACTGACATATCTGGATTTAGATTAAAATACTGTGAGTGTAGAATGGAAATTAAGAAGAGAATGAGGCTGTCATATTGCCAATATATGAATAAGTATTTAGAGCCTATCTGTTGAACACTATGTGTATGTTTCACATTTATATTAGCTCACGTCATCCACAGAATTCTGTATGGATGGCCTGTTGAATCTGTTATGCAGAGGAGAAAACTGGTAATCCGAGTTTAGAAATGTCTTACCTAAGGCTACAGATATAATAATAATCAGATCAGGATTTGCTCCCATCTTCTCAGTCTGTCCAATAACCCACCATCCACAAGGTCTGGGTATATGAAATATAGAGTTGGCTATGTATGTCAACATTTGCATGTATAAGTAACTAAACATTTGAGTTCATAAGACACATTTTATTTTAGTGATATTTACAGTTTAAATGCAGTTCATTGTTTCAGTTTACTATATGTATTCTTCTATTAATAACTGTATACATAGGTGGTCACTTGTCAGACAAGTTAAAAAATAAGTAAAGAATAAAAAGAAGTAAACATGAAATGCAGTTCTTAAATACCTGACACTATTTTTCAGATGATGGATCATGAAAACTATTTCATTGAGGTCCATACGTGAGTAAATTGAGCAAAGGAATGAAGCACTGCCAGGAGAAAAATCTAGACCATAATGAGTGGCAAGTAAATAAGTGTTGCAAGAGGAAGAGATTAGCAAGGTAGACTGGCACTCATTGGAGTAAGAATTCAACAGAGGACAGAATGAATGCAAATAAACAGTGCTTAGGGCAAGTGGGAAAAGTGGGAGTAACGGACGATACACACTCTGGAAAAGGTTATTGCATTCTCTGAACTACTAGAGTTCTCTTTTTCCTCCATTGTCCTCCCTTTCATTTGTTCTGGGTTAAGTATGGATTAATACTTTAATTTAACGTAGTGGTTGAACTTTATATTGGATGGCTCTGTGCAATCACAAAGCTGGAATTGATTCTGAGTCCTGTCATACACAGGACAGAGAGGTCTAGAACAGGTTAAACATTTCAAAATTCCATTTTTCTTTGTAAAATAGAGGTGAAAAGCCTTCCCATATTGTCATTGTGTAAATGTGGAAAGAAAAGATGTCAGTATCTATTATGATACCAGATATATTATAGATAGACAATGAGTAATTGTTATTTATTATTATACTCAGATGATGAAACTAAGCTCTTGTACCTTCAGGCTTCACCTAGAAGCCTGCTGGAATGCTTTGGTTAAAACAGTGCAACAGGGACTGGAGAAGCCAAGGTTCAACTGTATTTTGCTATTCTTCTAAGATACGTTTTTAACTTTGAGCTTATTGAGCTCTCTGATCATGGAGGTTATTAAAGGAAAATATTAGTTCTCAAAGTAAGTATAACTCTTAGAAATCAAATAGGGTGAACCTATTGCATGTTGCTCTCTGAGAAATCTTAGTGATGCTAAGATTGCTGTATTTGAATCTCCTCTTTTTAATCACTACCTTCATGACCCTGAGGGACTTCTGGCTTATCTCCTTGGAATATAAGTAGACCCACCTTACATGTTTGTTGTGAAGAATAAATGTATGTAAATATTTGAAGTTAGTACCTGGCTCATAATAAGTATTCAGAATATAACTAGGTGAAAATACTTAATTTTATTCATTATTTCTATCTATTTCTCTTTCTACCCATGAGACTAATAATAATGAAGATGACAATTTTAATTTATTGATACCAGTGATTAGATTTTGTGTTAAATGCTTTTGAAAGCCTTATTTAATCATCGGCACAAACCTACCTGGTGGATACTATTATTATCTGTATTTTAGAGACAGTAAAAGTGAGGATTAGTGGGGTTAACTATCTTGATCAACTCATACAAGGGGTGATTAAAGAATGTAATGAGCATTTACATTTAAAAACTTTATTATAGTAAAAGGTCTGTTGCCATTGATCTATCTCAAGGTACTCCCCATCGCTTCAAACTCACTTATCCCATATTTCTTGCCACTTTTAAAAGCAGTTCTGGAAGTCCTCTTTTGTGAGTGTCTTTATGAGATAAGATAAAAAATACAGTGAGTGTATCTCCTAAGAGTCATCCAACAGGGGAGGCAGATTTGCTAGCCTTCCAGTGTGTCATTTTGTTTTTTACTGACTCTGGGACTGTGCTATTCCTGGCTCTTCTTCAAAGTCAAAATGACCATAATAGATAAGCATTTTGAATGGATTCAGGACATCAAGTCAGCCATGATAGCACAACTAAGGATACTCACAAAAGATGAGTTCCAGAACTGCTTCAGAAATTACCAAGAATGATGGGGTAAATGTGTTCCAAGTGTGGCAAGGCATTTTGAGGGCGTCTAATGGTAATATATCGTTTATTGTAGTATGGTTTTTAATGTTGACACACATACTATCTTTCATCATGCCTGGTACAAGTAGCAGAACTACTGCTATAACCCAACAGGTAAGAACATAAGCGCTTTGACTCAGTCTTAGAAAGCACTTTATTATTTGATGAGTCAGTGGAAGCACAATGAGGTTCTCCACCTGGCCTTCTTATTCAAATATTGAATTTGCTTTTGTATCATAGAATGAAAAATAAAATGAGTAAAATATGAATGTATGCCTCTTATCAGAGAGAAACCTCCTTACATCTGTACTTTTTGATGCTATCAAAATTCTACTGAATCTAAAGTATCAGATGTTGATTTTTAGAATTTCTTCACCTGACTGATGATTCCTATGGACAGAGTCATATACATAGTAGACAACCTTTCATTTTCTCCTAATTCTGGATTTGTGTACTATACCTCAAACATTGTACTTTATTTAAAAAAATCACTCCATATACTGTACAAATGATCAATATTTCCAAACAACTAATATAGAGCAGAATTATTTCTATTCAGAAATAAAGTATGCAATCCCAAACAATCAGTTTTACGTGCCATTTTGAAATAGAAGTCATAATATTTCATGAAGGATAGAAGAGTATATGACAAATGAAAACTTCCTTGGCCCTCAGCATTTCATTTTCTTATCTGTGAAATAGAATGGGTGGAAGTAGGTTTCAAAAATCTATTCAACTTTGAAATGCCAGGACTCTTGAGGCAAAATGTTATGATTAATATATGTGAATATTTTGGAATAAGCAATCATAACTGAAAAAATGGAGTTAAAACTTTTCTTTAAGAATTTATTCTAAAATATTCTTCGGACTTAATAACCTAAAAAAATTTAAAATATTGCAGAGGAAGAAAATGCAGCCACAGAGGAAAGCTATCTGATTAAAATATTCTATGTTGCAATTTTTAAAAATACCCTGATTTTAACATGTAGAGTAGTTTTCCTCTTAAACAAATGTTTATTAGTTCAAATTAACTTCTAAGTTAATGAATTATCAGTTAATATAAAGTATGAAATAAAAAATTCTTGTCAAATGGATTGCTAATGGGTAGGAAGGTTTGGGGAGATGGAACCTATAGTAGCATCACCTAGAATAGCAATGCATGTCTGGAAGTCTAACTTTCAAGTTCTTCATGTATTTATTTGTTCATTCACTCAGCCTTTTTTGGACAATAGTCAGAAATATCTGCTCATTACCAGACCCATAGGTTAGTGGATGAAATAGATAAATATACCAATCATTGTAATACACCTATTGAAATGATAGAATAAAGTTAAACTCAGGATTCTTTCTGAGCAAAAGCTTATTTAATTTAGCTGTTTGAGATGAAATTCTTATCAGGAAACTGTGCTCAAATTAGGTTTGAAAGATGAATAGATGTTGGCATAGATCAGTGCTTATTGATTATTGGTTAAATAAAAATGATGAATTAAATCATGCAGACATAGTGAACATGAAAATTTTGAGAATGCAGGAATTTAAGCATGGGGTAGTTCTTATCAATATATTTCAGGAACCACTAGCATAGAAATTACATGGAGGTACTATTGAAATGTGCCAACTTACAGATTTGACTCTACATCCACTGAACCAGAATCAAGGGTGGGTTTAATGATCTTTCCCTTTTTAATAAACACTGCATCTCAAAGTGGATTGTATAATACGATCAAGTTTAAGAAGCACTGCCCTTGATTTTATATTAGAAAGTGATTGAAATTGACCTAGGCAGAGGCAATATCATTGACAAGAATTGAATGGTATACTAAGAATTTTGCCTTGATTTTGAATAAAGCTACTGTATTTCCACTTAAAATACCATGGCTCATAATAATTGACATCTACACTGTCAGCACCGCTATTTTTTTTTTCTTTTTCAGAAACAGCAATGGCAGGAATATGTTTATAAATCAGATGCTTTAACTTCTGATCAGAACACTGACTTCCAATATAAAATCTCAAACTATTTTTTTCCAGTAATGAGACTTGAATCCAGAACCTTCACACTGAGCTACAGCCCTAACCTTTCTCTTTTTTCTTTTCCTTTTCCTTTTTTCTTTTTTCTTTGTCTATCTGTCTTTCTTTCTTTCTTTCTTTCTTTCTTTCTTTCTTTCTTTCTTTCTTTTTTCTCTTCTTTCTCTTCTTTCTCTTCTTTCTTTCCTTTTCTCTTTCTCTCATTCTTTCCTGATTTTACAATAGGGTTTCGCTGACTTTTTCAGTCTGTTCTTGAACTTGCAGTCCTCCTCCTTTAGCCTCCCAGAGTGCCAGGATTGTAGGCCTGAGCCATCACACCTGCCTGCCTTTATATTCCTATTCCTAGATACAACTTAGCTACTGCTGATCATCTTAGGTCCTATGCCAAGCAGAAAAAGGTTACTGCTCACAAAGTGTATGAATTTCACCTGTTTGATCCATCTAGTCACATACCTGATCAACCTTCAGTTCCAATCATTCAGTCTTCAAATTTGTTCTTGTAGTCCTCAGGCAGAACAAACTTCACTGAAAGGAACAATGTCTCTGTAACTTGTTTCAAAAGTAAGCTGAATCTTCCTACTTGTATTTAGCATTTTTAAAATATGAACTTTATAGTTAATAAAATCCACTACTTTCAAAGTATTTGAACATGTTTCTTAACTATGTTTGCATGAATTTTCCCCAACATAAATATAATATCTTTTCTCCCTTTGGTAATATGTGATATTGTGTTTAAGAAACCATGTTAATGATCTGAAAAATACTGTACACTGCATTTTGGTTCCCAGTAAAAGACTGATGTTTACTATAAGAGTTTAACTTCTTAAAAATACACTCAAATTTCTGTACCTAAATTTTTTGGGAGTTTGGTTCCTCTCCAATATTCTA
>RJWT010034531.1:0-13668 GCA_004365215.1 Cuniculus paca
ACAGTATAATTGCACACTCCTATTTATCTCCAGGGAGGCTAACAGGTCTGGCAATTGCACCTTGAGACCTGACTCGCTTCAGATTTACCTCCAGTCACAATCTTCCCATGTTTAATCTTTTGCACTGATTTCTCCAATGGCCCAATCCCTCTCTGACTGCCTATTAATTTCTCGCTGACTTAGCTGTCTATAATATAACAAGTTGTATCTTCTTGACTGTACAAAGGGCTGAAATTCCCTTCTGCTTTTACAATTTCTTAGTATGTTGCCTGTGATGCCCATTACTCAGGTTTAACGCTTATTTAATAATAAAACTGGTTTTTTAAATTGCCTTTGTGGAGAGGTTTGCTGGATGAGGAGAACATTTTGGTTTCAATTATATTTCTCAAAAAATAGATAACATATTGTAAAGTATTTTATAAATTTCAAACACTTTTATTTCATAATCTTATCTCTTATGCCTCCTTAAATATAATCCTGTTCCTGGGAAAAATCTTGAAAGCATGTGATATAAGATTACATATTACATGACCTCCCGCCTCTGTACCAAGACTGTATCATAACAGATTTTTATACATTATAACCCTACCATCAAAACCTTAAGAATCCTCAGAGGTCAGGAACACATTAGTGGTTTCAGGAATGGAGCCGTATGCCAACAAGTGCAACTTCTGCAGTGTCAGCTCCACACTGTCCAAGACCTGAACAGATAATTTGTCAGTGAAGAAAAATAAGCTACAACTGTATGTGTAAACTCAGGGCATTGTGAAGGACATTTTATAAGATATAGAGAGATCCTTGGGAAACAAGGCAATAAAATTTGAAGTATAACTACATCAAGTGTAGATAAACAACAAGGATTTAAGTAATAAGAAAGTATCTTAGCATTGAAATCTCTTTCAAATCGTCTCTATTTCATTGAAAGATATTAACAGGGAGGAAATGGGCCTGTTTTCTCCCATTTGAAAATATTCTGGTATAATCAACAATAGAAACATATGGTTGATTGTTCAGCCATAGCCACTGGTAAAAGATTAAGTATTTTTTAACATAACAAGCAAAACAGGTTTGCACATATGGTTCATAAGTCATCCTAATAACCAAGAATGTAAATTATAGTCTCTTAGGATTTGCATTCTGGCTTTGAGAAAATTCCTCATAGACTTCTCATTTCAGTTACTTCATCTCTGACATGAAGGGCATTTCCTATCAAGTACTTAGCAAGAACATCATAATTAATTCACCTTTCATTCATTTGTGCAGCAAATTTTTATTGATTTCTTGGTAGGAACAAAGCCTAAAGTTTAATTCTGGGCCTTCAGTATTCAAAAGACAGAGACCTATACTTAATGAGTTAAATAATTAAGCAAATGATTAAAAATAAACAAGCTATCATAATAAATGAAGTAAGAATTTCAATATAGTCTAATTACTGATCCAGCTCAACAATTATTTATTAAGCAACTTCTATGTGCCAAGCACTTTGTGAAATGCTGGTGGGAATACCAAATAAACTAACAAAATTTCTGCTCTCTCAAGCAGGGTATAATTTACTGTAATAGTGTATCACCATTTATTCATGATTCAGGGTACCTTCTAGGGTACAGACAGACACCTCACTCAAAGTCACAGATAACATCAACTGCACCTCACATATGGTGCAATGAATGAAAAGTTATCTTCACATAGTTTGCAGAGCATAAATGCTTGCTCTGTAATAATTATTATTCATCCTTTTAAGGCTATTAAAAGATGGTTTATATCATAACTGAACACAAACTCAATTTCATTTACTAACATAGTCATAATTCAGAACTGTCACTGTTTATAGCTTATGACTTTTTACTGACTTTGGAGGCTACATAAAGTTTACTTGTCTGTTTCCAGAAAAGAACATCCATACTGATGTACTTGAAAACAATAAATAGCAGATATAGTTTGGCCCCATACAGCAGGCTGTCTGAGGGAAAAAAAAAAAAACTTTTTAAATGCCTTTCAAAAGATTGCTTTAGGTCATTTCTTCAGTTGATCAGACAATGATTCTGTTACTTAATCTCTTTGCAGTTAAATATCTTATTGTAAGATACAAGTATGTTTTGGTTACTTTTCCTTCCTTGCTGAGACAAACACCTGACACCAAAGTAAAGCAAGGAAAGGTTTATTTAGCTCACAGTTTCTGGAGATTTCAGTCCATAATCAGCTGGGTCCAAGGCAAGGTGGCACGGGACAGGGACAGCACTTCAAGGCAACAGCCAGAGCAAAAAAGCAAAAGAGCTTCTTCTCTACCGTCAAATTATACACCAGCCACCCCCTCCACCAAAACCTTCAGGGTGGGTGTAACACTCACAAAATGTCCTTGCCCTCCTTTGCACAGGATAAGGATATTTACAAAGTGAGAACCCTGGCTCCCTGCTGAGTCTCTCAGTTAAACTTCTCAAGTTGACACAATGTATTAACCATAAGAAGTAGTAAATGATCAATGATCAAATAATGACAAATCTTTAGAAAACTTCTAACACAGTGTATGATACATAGTAGGCACTCCTTAAATGGTAATTATTTTTATTATTCCTTATACAGCAGAAATAATGAGACATCCTAAAGACTGTCATTGTTATTCATGAATAATTAAGTACAAATTGTGAGAAAAGGTTAAAGAGTTCAATACTTTCTTTCTTGGTTTTGTTAAACAAACCTAAATATTCTAATGCCTACAGTCTGAGTTATTTGCCATCACTCAGACACAATGCCAGACATTCACAGCTTGCAGGAGAGGTTTACTGTATTTTGCTTCACAGTATTATCAGTTACTCCCTCATTCCATGATCAGCTGGCTCCAAAACAGAACTGGCATGGTGGAAGGCCCAGGTAGAGGCAAGCTGCTCACATCTTCGCAGCCAGGAAGCAGAAATGGAGGCAGTACCTGGGAATAAGAATACACCCTTCCAGGTCATGTTTCCTGTGACCTGCCTCTAACCAGACTCTACCTTTTAATAGCAAGTTAGCTATGAATTCATCAGTGGATTATGGCACTATGATTAAATCACTTTCCACACATGTGAGAATTTGGGAGGACATTCTAGTCCTAAACCATATCATTTACAAATTGTATACCTTTGAGAAAGTCATCCCACTTGTTTAGTTTAGCTTTAAAATTATTTGCTTAGGTGGTGAATACCAATCAATGTCTCTTCTAGTTCTAAACCTCTGACTTTATAATTTACGTAACCCAATATTTCTAAGCAGTCAGTACCAATATTTTATAAATATATAAAAGCAACATGATACTTACAGATAAAGGAAAAGCTACAGATTATTTTTTTCTTCTAGCTAGTGAAATAGCAATCTGGGAAACTAGTTTTTAGAAAGAATCCTGATCAAGATAATGTGCTCATGAAATATAACTGTTACTGCTCACTTGTCCTCTTTCTTTTCTTTCTTTCTGTTTGAATAATTTATCTATAAGTGTCTATCAGGGCAGGGGCACTAGCCTGACAGAAGGTGTTGAAACCACAGCAAAATGAGTACAATCTCAGTGCTTAGGTAAGTGGTACTGGGAGTTGTTAGCAAAGTAGAGCAGAGTGAGGAGAATACCCTGTAAGGATCAAGGTGGTGGTGGCAGTGACATTGGGAGATTGGAACACACTGGGATAACTAATTTACTAAATGGATGATTATGAGATCTATGCTTTTCTATAGAAGAGAACTGCAAATATGGAAAGGGAAAAACAAAGAATAGATTGTTGTTGATCTAGAATTGAAAATATCAAATGAATTCTCATTTTATATACATATATCACATATATAGGGATTATGTTACATATAATTTATAAATTCACACATGTATATGTGCACATACATAAGCATATACTATACTTCTTGAATCTATCCACTGAGAAGGGGTCTGGAGCAGCAACACTCCAATAACCGTAAACACGTTTAGTATCTGTATGTTGGCTTCTAAAAGCCTTTATCCACGGAAACGAGGACTCCTTGGTTGAATGAGTGATTTTAGACCTGGAGTAGGGAAAATTTAAAAAATTGGCCTAGAAAATCCTTTATCAATCATAAGGAAGTGCTGAAACAATATTGAAGATGTTAATAAAAAAAAAAAGATAAAGGAATCCTGATCATGGTTGGGACAATTTGACCCATGAATGCATGATCAGATAAATAAACAAATAAATAGACTCAGATCAGAGATGTTTTCGGCATACTGTCAGCTAATAAATGTAGAATGAATGATAGAATTAGAAAATCACAATTTGGCATAGTAATATTAATTTAGCTAAGACATATCAGGGGATGCTAAAATGAGATTAAAATTTGATGAGCAATTGGAATATAGATCATCTCAAACTACCTCTCGACAAAACGTGTATTAATCACAAAAGAGAACATGAGTATTTTGCAGTGCAAAAGCATAGCAGATGTCACCTTAATCAAGTGATTGAAGTTAACATCACCAGTACTGGGATAAATTAAAAATGTGCACTACCTAATAGGGTACAAGGAAAAGAACACATCACTTCTCTGACGTTCTTGCCAAAAATGAGTCTGTTAAACTTAAAAGTTTACAAATACTAAATTCAACACTACTTAACTGAAGAGAAAAAAATGACTCAACCTCCCCAGAACCAGAATATACACTGCTACTTGGCTGGATAAAACCGACAGACAGGAAAAGCATAGTGAAGTACCGGAAAGTAAAATACAAAAACAGCAGTATTGGGTAAAGTTGGCTTTTCCTTCAGTTGAACCTGGCTTGAAGAGTTGGCTACCTGCTGCTGACTGAAGTGCAGCTATTGTGATGGACTGAGTCTTGGCCTCTTGTTCCAAAGATAGTTACAGTCTGTGGACACATTATTTTAAGTTTCAGGTCACTGTGTAGAGAAAAAATTTTTAGGCCGAACTTAAAATATGTAGAGGTAGCTTTAGGCAAAATTTAATTATATCTAGAAAATCTAATTATGAGAAAACATCAAGTAAATCTGAACTGGGAAATAATCTACAAGGTAATGTCAAAAAATATTAAGATGAAAGACAAGGGAAAACTGATGAGTCATTTGTAATTGAAAGACATTAAAAAGGCTTTAGTCCTGGTTGGAACCCTTGTGATAACTCATGAAAGTTAAACGGGATTTACGTTGGATGATATCATATTAACTCCAATGATTGCATTGTGGTTTTGTAGAGGGATGCCTTCTTTCACAGGAATTACACACCAAAGTATGTAGGTTCATGGAACATCATACCATCAACTAATCCTTAAATGTCACAGGAACATTCTCATAACTTTTATCTAAGTTTGAAATTGTTTTAGAATTGAAATTATCTTTAAATAAAATAAGAGCCAAAGGCAAAAAACTGAAATGTCCATCAAAAAGTGAAGGGAAAAATTGTAGTGTCTTCGCACAACATGTTTCTTAACAAATAAACGCAACTACTTGCACATGCAGTAAAATTGATGATTGTCACAGACATTGACAAAATAAGGCAGAGGTACAAAAATTATTACGTGATTCTGTGTATGAGAAATCATAGAAAAAAACAAAACTAATCTATAATAAAAGAAATTTCAGTTGTCTGGATTGAAGACTGGAAAGTTCAGAGGGGACTGACAGCAAAGGAAGACAATAACTTTCTGGGTCTGTTTTATTGAAATTGTCTGTTTTTAAAAATGCCATTAAAACAGGTGCAAACTGTTGTCAAAATTGTCAAGCTATCCTTTTAAAATATGTGGACTTGTTTTCTGCAAATCGTACCTCATTAAAACTGATTTTAAAATAAAATACTGCTGGTAAGATAACTAGAAAATAAAAATAAAGCAAAAGAGTCATGAAATGGCAAATGAAATGTTTATTTTACTGGAACTTAATAAGCTGGTAAATTTAATAGGTCTATAAGTATTTACTTTTATCTCTCTTAATTTTAAAGTGACATATTTAATAAAATTCTACTATAAAAATAAAATTTCTAAACAAAACCCCATCATTATGTAAATTTGTTTAATGTGTGCTTTATCCCCATGACTTAAATTTATTTTCACTTGCTTTGTTTAAGCTGTGTTATGTGTTTTAAAGCCAAGCTACTCAATTAGCATGAATGTACAAGCAAATGTTTTTATTGATCTGTTCAAGGAAAGGAATCTTGTATCTTCATTATCTGTATATTCTTTAAGATATTGCAAATGTTTTTATATCAAAAGCTTTATCAGAACTCTAGTTTACAAGAACACTCTATATGCTATTTTCCTAAAACTGAAAGAACTTTTAAGTGTTCTAGGACCCTCTTTTATGAGAAATGTACCAAACATTTAAGGGAACAATGGTCCTTCTTTACAAGATACATATATGGTACTTTAAAAAGGAAAATGACTTATGTGACCTGAATTTGCAATAAAGTTTACTGCAGCTGGCCTTCGTATTAGGCTAAATTCTTTCAGTTCCTGGCAGAGCACATATTCAAAGAAACACTGAAAAACTGATAAAAGCTGATATTTTAAGAGTATACTCATAACCCATCTCTTTCAAAATAATTTTTTCAGATTCATTATGCTGAAATGAAAGAGGAAAGTCCTCTAAGATTTAAATATCCAAAATTATGCACCATAATTTTGCTTTCAATTCATAGTTGGATTATTCAGTGCCCTTAAGTGCCTCCTCTAAATTATTTAAAGGAAACTAAGCAATCTAAATTATTCTGCTGCCTGAATTATTCAGGTCATAAATGTTTTCTGTTGAATGCTTTTGTGGTCACATTTTGTGTCTTGGCCTAAGTGAATAAAAATTAGCTTCAAAGCAATAATACAAAAGCAATGTCTAGAAGTAATACATGAAATAACTCTCATTGTTTTTTTCTTCTGAAGTTGATAAAACAGATATTGGAAATAATATACATTTTAATATTTTTAGTTAAGCTTTGTGTTAGCAACAAATTGCTTCTCTGTGGTGTGTGTCTTTCTTTTATGTTACATGATACGAAAACTAATTGCAATAAATGTTCCTCTGCCAAATTTTTAAGTTGCTTGCTAAATCTGCTGTTGCCAGCACAGGTTTTCAATATCTATTACAATATTTTACGTTGGCAATAATATACTTACCAGTGTGGCCAATTACCTTGCAGGAGGGAAGTTGGCAATCTGTGATTTTATGTGAAATCCATTGTGTTCTCTCTGGAGGAAAACTTTGATTATATTGCTAAAAGATAATACTGTGCTTCATTTGCTCCACAGGTGTAGGAACAGACTACTCTGAAGTCTTACTAGAACTTCATTTTTCTCACTAAATTTAATTGTCTCTCATTTACTGGTGTTTTTAGCAAGTCCAGAGTACGTGGTTTGAATTTCAGATTTCACTTTTTCTCATCTGCTTGTTGGATAAAGAGGTGGGACGCTGGAAGAGAAAGTCAAGTAAGAGTTTCAAAATATAGGGCAATAAGAAAACTAAGATAATAGAAATGACTAAATCATAAAGAGAATAAACGGTACTAGAATTATTTTTTCAAAAGATACTGTACTGAATCAAAATGAGGTATTTTCTGAATTACACAGTATTTTAAACATAATGAGACTCCTGTACTAGAAATTTATGGCCACAAGTAACAGAAACCAATTCAAGATACAATACTTAATGTCAAAAGAAAAATAGAATGCACAGACTTGAAAAAATGAAATTTTCTATATGGACACAGAACCACTGCATAGAATCCAAGAGCAATAATTCTAGTTCTCCAAAAGTAGTTGGAAAGTTGTAGAGTTCTCACTGTGCCTCCTAAGTCTGATTCGCACTAAACTTTCTCTTCATTGTCCTCTCTGCAGACTGTATACTGCAGTCCACATAGCAAGCAGAACTTGGCTAACTCAGAGTTCCCAAGGTCAGATCTAGCATGTTCACCTAAAATAGCCCGGACTCACCTAAAATTCCATGGAGGAAGTATCTTATCACTCTAGCTTGAACCAAATACAATCCATGGTCCAGTCAACTGTGAACAAGAATTCCATAAATATCACATGGACTTGAGGGACAGGAGTTGCCATAAGTTTCCGTATCAAAGGAGAAGTTGTTTATAAACTCAACTGATATGAATATATGCCTACTACAGAAAACTGTCATGAATCTATTATAAAATGCGTAATGTTTAAGATCAATTAATAATTTGCATTCTTAATTTGCCACACACTGAGAATTTACCTTGGAGAATTCTGTATTTTGTCTTTGCAAACATAAAAATCAAGCTTTCACTTTCAAAATGTCATGTAATATATTTTGTACCTAGTGCTCCATTTTCTCCTTTCACTGTCTGCTTTGTCAGTGTTTTTCATGTTTTTACTTTTGAAACATAATTTTATATTCTCTGAAGTCACCCTCAAAAACTTGACTATTTGTTGTCAGTATACAAACATTATTTAATTTGTTACCATATTTTATCTGTTTTTCCTATGCTATAAAATTTCCTATCCTCGCATCTATGTTCTTAATCACTCTAAAATTAAATCTAAGACATTGTAGTATTTAATTTTCAACTCAGGGAATTTTCTCAATTCATCCAAGGTAAGCAAACTTTTCAAAGATGTTCACACTCAGAATTTTCAAAATTTATTGTTCGTATTTTTAATAAATATAGAACATCATCATTTTTAATATATCACTTTCCCTTAAAACCTCCATAATCCTTTGGGAAAGAAATTCAGCAATGATTATAAGTTAGCCTTAAAGACTTATAATATATAGGTGCCATCAAGCAACAACCTTTAAAATGACTCCCTTTCTCCCCTGTGTTCCATTTCAGGTGTTGCTTAATGCAGGAACATAAATGTATTCTCTAAAAGTTTCCGAGTCAAGAATATCTGTACTTGTAGAACTCCTTTGAAAACCTCATTGTCCCACTGCTGATAGGCTCTTTGTAGCATGAAATATAATTTATCTTTCTGTGCTTTCCTTGTAAGTCTTTGCCTTCATTAAATCCAGTTTGGTTGCTAGATTTTGCCTTGGTTATTGAATTTGTATTAAGTTCATGTCAGAGCTCTGGGAGAAATAGGCAGAGTACAAATAAATCAAATCAGCTGAATAAAGCATTAGGTGGGCTGTGCAATGAGGCAGAAGTATCCACATGTTTGCAGGCTACTCAATACAAGATAAATGGCTTTGTATAGCAAGTGAATAGCTAGGCAGGGGCTCCCAATGAGCTGGCCAAAGGCAGTAAGTCTTTCATTCTCACTTCAATGGCCTGTATAGCTCAAATTTGCATGGTCTTTGAAATCCAGCTGTTGAAACTTTTTTTTTTAACTTCAAGCCCAAAGTCTTCTAATATGAATTTCACACATTAAAATAAACATTTAAATTGATTGTTTATTATGCTTTTGGCTAGAATGTGGGAAAATGATGGAATAAATTTATAATTAATTAGATATTGGTAGGGTAAGTTCATAAATATCAAAGCTTCTACCAAAGATTTTTGCAGACTTTTAGACCCAGCAATTAGTTTTATTATATTGTTTTATCCCTTCTGTGCTTTACAGTAAAAATTTGTCTTTCAAATGGCAGTAATTTTCTTAGTTTCTTAGCATGAAACAATGTCTATATTCAAACTAAGCAAACTTCCAGGGTGTGGTATCTCAAGCAAAGATAAGTAGTAGCACGTATTTCACTAACATCTACAACCCTCATTCAAGCCATGAAAAATGTCAGTACGTTTCGCCTGGATCTACTATGTTGGCAAGAGTTTCAAAAATGTTTGTTAGTCTAGGCTGAAAAACAAAAATTGAGTGTAGTATTTCAGTTGCAGTTAATTTTCAGTGCATTGATAGGCCTCACTGTACATAACTTTGATAAACAAAAGCTTGAACCTAGTTATGTATTTAGATTTAAGTCGCATTTCCCAGGAACTCCAGGTAGATATTATAATATAATTAATTCCTAGACATTCTTACTTACCAAAAAATATCCAGATTTTGGCTTTTCAGAAACTTGATTCATTTTTCACATCACTAGGGTGATAAAGTACGTTTTTAGCAACTTCTTCAGTTCATTACTTTAATTTCCTTACAAAAGTAGCTTGACTAGAGAAAAACATGAAGGAAAATGTAAGATTTCTGTTCCTATGCTCTGAACTCATTTTTAAAGAAAAACGAGAAAGCCGGGCATGGTGGCCCATGCCTGTAATCCCAGCACTCGGGAGACCGAAGCAGGAGGATCATTGCGAGTTTGAGACCAGCCTGGGCTACAAAGTGAGCCAACCTGAATTGCATAGCAAGATCCTGTCTCAAAAAGACAAAAAAAAAAAAAAATAAATAAAATAAAATAAAACAGAGAAAAGAAAAATGAGAAAAAAAGAACAACCAAAGATGATAATAACAAGCTGTTATTTGATCAAAAAAGATATAACATGGAGAATCCTTTAAAGAAGACTTAGAGTAACGTCTCCCACAAACTATATACAAGTACCAAACATAACAAGTAGCAAGAACCTTTATTTAAGCTAGGTCTCAGAGAAAAACATCTTTCTAAAAACTTCCTACCAGTTTCCTTGCAAAATCATCTCAGCATGTGAACTTTGTTTAGAACTCAGAATATCAAGTCTTCTAATATATGCAACTTCTAATATATGCAACAGCCCACACACAGGCACACAAAATCTAAAGCTACTATGACCTTTTATGCTAAGACTACCTGTTCATGAAAGAATAGGGAGAATTATTTGAATCAATTATTGTAAAACTGTAGTCTGAGATGTTATATGGGTAAGGAAACATTGTTTATACATGTGAATTTCTCCTCAATATTTCTTCATGGAATCTTAATCATATGAGGAAGTCCATGAAAAATCACTGAAAATTTAGTTTTTAAAAAATTTGTTTCAGAGTTGTCTAGTTTCGGCAGATGATTATCAATACTAATACAATCTACAGAGTAATACCTAAATCTTTTGTTACTTTTCTTTAATAAGCATAACAAGATATTAGATGAAGAACAAAGAAATGACTTCTTGTTTTTTATTGTTCATACTTAAATAATGATGAGTGTATATATTTTCTATAATCTTCACTATCTCCTTGACTTCAGAATAAAAGATTCCTGATAAAATTCAAACATGAAGGTGTAATTTGAACTAGTAAAACAACCTTAGTACTCTGATGCTACACTAAATGTCAAAGATAATTCACATATTCTACTATTGAACTTTGCATTTATTCTATTTTATGGTATGCTAGTTTTAAATAGTGAGGGAAAAATGGAGGAGCTGGGGTATAAGTCAACATATCTGAGTATGAAGAAAGTAGTCCAGTGCATCATCAATTGCAAAGCATTTGTATTTCTGATATAAGACACTTAAAACACATAGACAGAGATTTGGGGAGTAATTTCTTTTTAATACTCTGAAGCTAATCCTATTCTATGATTTTTCAATAATAGTCGAACATGAGTATTCCTGTGAGTTTCTCCATCTCTTGCTATCTCAGTGGTGTTCAGAATGCACATTTCATTTTATATATACGTATATATGGCATCAGGGATAAGTTGGGAAACAAGGAGCGTTCTCCTGAGGAACAATAGAGCTCAATTGTAGGCTTATGTGTGTGTGAAAAATTCTAAGTAATATCAGAAAAAACTTTCATCTAAAACCTGAATTATAACTGTTTTATCTCTGCTTAGAAAACTGATGATTTTTTGGCAACTCATGAAGTGAAATCTAGGACTCACTCAATTGCACTTCTACATATGTACTTTTTAAATTCATGTTATTGCTGCACTCCAGTCTATAAAATATGTATGTTGCCCTGAGAAAGGTAATATATATCAAACATTATTGGCAGGAATTTCAGCTTTTCTGAAATAAAACGAACATGGAGTTTTGCCAATTCCTTTATGAGAATTAGAGGACTGAACATTTGATTCGCCCTCTTCCTTATGTCAAATGCTTCCTGAGGTATAGTTTAGGTGATTAAAAGATTTCTCTAATACTTTGTAATTACTTGTTCTTCAAAGATATTATCACCACTGCAAAGTCAATCCAAAAGACATTTTTCAAAAGAATTCAAATTCAATGCTTATTTCACAGTGATTTTTCTGGCCACTATACAATTGAGGAGTAATTGTACCTAGAATGAGAAGATAAACACCACTGACTCCATGTGTGTGGTTATAATTCCTTTTTATGAGTCATTAAGCACAGCTCAGAATAGAACTGTAGAGAATGAAGGGAGAAGAGAAGCCTGCAATTCCTCAACCTGACAACAACTATGATTATTTGCATAGCTATGGCACAAATCAAGTACCTAGGGTTTCCATTTAGTATTCCTCTTTTACCTTTTCCTAACAGAATTTAGATAGAACTAAACAGTGGAAATGGGTGGGTTAGAGATGTCAACCTAACATAATCAGAATCAGATATTTTGGGTCTTCCATGTTGGTTTGTTTCATGCTTCACAGGTTCTCTTGGAGAAAGAAATGGAAAGGTGTGGCAATAAAATAGTCATTCTGAGAAAACCAGCAGATCTGCCTCCACCTGCTGTCCCCCACTGTGGGAAGGCTGCCTCCTGCAGGCAGCCAGCACGGGCAGAGAGAGCCAGCAGATGCACCCTGCCTGCCGGCTGTGGACAGTAGAAGTCTTGCTTCCTGCGGGCAGCCAGTGGGAGCAGGAACACACAGCCAGGTAAGCCCCATGCACCCACAGGCCACCATTGGAGGCCCTTGTTTCCTTCAAGCAGCCATCACCACTGGGAAAATCAGACAAACACACCCCTGTGTGCCTGCCACCACTGGGGGAGTCCCAGTGTAGACACACAGGTTGTAAGAAGCCATCCCACCATCATGCACCCCTGGCCATCCAGGAAGCCCCAGTGTAGCTGCACAGGTCTGAAGAAGCCAGCCCCACACACTGCTACCTCCCTGTAAGCCTGAGGTCAGAGGAACACAGGTGCCTGTCCCAATTTCCTACACTGTGGAGGGGCATCCAATGTGGGAAGTGCCTGGGACTCCACAACCAGCTTGTTGTGAGGAACCCAGGAGAATGACAAGAGGAAGGAGCAAAAGGCAATCTCAGACCTCCAGCCCACAGAGAACAAATCTGGGAGATACAGTCATGGAAGAAAATGGAAGTCATACACCTGAAATCTCTGAGAGGATAACAACAGAAGTAAAGAAACAACTTCATGAGACTGTAAAAGTAATCAGATCAGAAATAATGTGTCAGGTAAAAGAAGAAATGAAAAACATAATGAAAGAATTCTTAAGCAGATCTAAAGACTTAGATAAAAAAGAAGAGCATCAGAAAATGACGGAAACCTTGAATGAACAATATAGAAAGGAATTACAATGCATGAAACAGATTCAAAAAGATATCCAGGAAATTAAAAATTCAATGGAAAGCTGGCAAAACCACTTGAAAGAGACTGAAGATAGACTTTCAGACCTTGAACACAAGATTGCAGCTAGCAATCGATCGTGAAAGGAAAGATCTTTTTAAAATAACAAAGAACCAGGAAATAACAATTCAATGGCTGCAAGATGAGGCGAAGAGAAATAATTTAAGAGTGATAGGTATCAGTGAAGAAGCAGGGGTCAATACAAATGAAATAAGAAGGCTATTTACAGAAGTAATAGCAGAAAACTTCCCAAACATGGGAAAAAGATCTGCTATACAGATAAGTGAGGCATATAGAACTCT
>RJWT010034532.1:0-13662 GCA_004365215.1 Cuniculus paca
ACTTTCATTTTCCTAGACCTAAAATTTTTATTTCCCTTTTCTCTCTGGTCCCCATGACTGAGTTCTTAAATATTAGAAATGAATTTGTTTGTTTAGACTCAAATGAGATTCTAGAAGCAGTGAAAGTAAGGCTTTAGTTTGGCTATTCTGAAAACATATTAACAGCATTATATGTAAAACTCAAAAAGAAAGAAATTTTCGAACTTAAACAAAGCAGTCCCTTGGGCCTTTGCAAACATACAGATGGGAATGGCTTTTTTTCCCCTGATTAATCTATCCCAGTTTGACATAAATTACTGACTTGGTTTATGATGCCTTTACCTTTCTTTTTTGCAAAATGGGACCAATCGTCATATAGAATTGTAGTTTCTTCAAAGGACTTATCTCTGGGGGCAGGGAGACAGAGGCAGAGGCAGGCAGTGAAGAAAGGTTGAGCATAAGGGACCTCCTGTCACTTGCTGCTTCCCTGAAGGTTGTTGTCAAATTACAAAGAATTTGGAAATCAAACCTGCCGAGTTCAGACCTTTGGTTAAATAAAATATAAGAGGTTTAGTCTGAATATCCTCTTACAAACCAACCAAGAGGTGGAAGAATTTTTAGATGATAACTCAAAGGGGTATCACCAGAACTTGAGAAATTTGGAAGCTCACAGAAACTGATAAGAGTATAACCCTATGTTGGGGCATGAACTAATAAGAGTATGCAGGAGTCTATAACCCTGTGTTGGGGCATTCCCCAATCAGCCCAGGGACTCAGAGATTGTCTTGTGGATATGACCTGGCCATTTCAGAAATGATTTTTCCCTGCTACAAAATCTGTGACATTCTACTGCACAGTCCAGCCCTGCAGAACACCACAGGGGTCTGGGTACACTTCCCAGTAGCACCTGGAGGAAAATAGAGGCTGATCATACTAGTCACAAATTGGATAATGCAGTGCCTGGTTTAGTGAAAGGTTATCAGGAAATAGCAAATGATATCCTGGAGCTCATAAAGAAGAGGGGAAAAAGGAGAGAAGAGAGGGCAAGTAGATCAAAAACAAGAAGGGACGGGGGACATTGGAGTTGTCCCCTGACCTCTGCCCCATGTTGGGAATCAAGTGTTAGGACAAAAAGGAAAAGAAAGAGGAATATGAGTGAACAGAACAAGTTTATTTCAGAAGAAACTGTCAATTACACCAGCGGCCTGTGGCCAGAAGAGCACATGAAAGTGCTATGGGACATCATTGTCTCTGGCCCACTGTTGTACCTGACTCCTGTAAAATGGGTTCCCCGTCAGGTGCTATTCCTAGTGGCGTCTCATACACAGTAGTCAACCATTGCAAAGCCTTAATGGTATGAGCTTGGTCAGCAGAGGGCAAGGGTAGGCGAAGCCTACACCTGTGAACGTATTCACAGCAGCTCAAAGCATAGCTATGTCCCTGTGAGAGAGGCAGAGCCCTGGTATAATCCACCTGCCACTGCCGTAGTGGGTGGGTTGCGCATGGTATCATACCCAGTTGTGAGCAACCTCTTCCTTCCGGGGGCCAAATGAGCACCCTGGGGACACAGGTTTACCGCAGCCTTTGATGCGGCAGGAGTCAAGTCCAGGTGGCATTGCTGTGCTACCACTTGCATGGTGTGGGGTCCTGCATGTCCTAGTTTCTTGTGAGTCAAGGCGGCCTGCAGAGAGTGGCCACCCTCATCAAAGCATCTGCTCCATCATTTCCTGGCCAGGGGAGGGGCTTATGGCCTGAGACATGATACACTACATGGTTAGTTTCTTGGTCCTGCTCCCAGAAGTCTCACCATAGGTCAGCACCCTACAAGGGTCAGTGTTCTGCCAATCCTGAACTGCCGAATCTGGCAGCCGGTGTCAGCCCCCAAAAGATGGCCCATAAAGATGCACACATGAATCGCAAGCAGCCACACTGCCTACAACTCTGCCCATTGGCTTGACCTCCCTGTTCCGGTTTCAAATCAGAGCACTTGTGTTCCGGGCTGGACAGCAACTACTGTCCATTGTGGGGCCGCACCATGGCTAGACCCATCAGTATAGAGGTATCAGCCAGAAGTCCCTCTTTCCCTTCTGCATAGGGAATAAGGGACACAACACGTAGTCCAGTCTCCCAGATGGTTTCCTGCGCTGTGTATGTCCCTGGTCCAAAACTTATCAGTTCGGCTGCCAATGGACTGGCTGCAAAGGAGGCCCATTGTTGGAGGTATGTCCCACAGCATGTGAGAATGTGGGCCTGTGCCATTCCACTCCTGGGATGAGACGTCCATGTCAGTACCCCACCCTCTGTCTGGTACTTTCTCTACACTCCCACTGTCTGTTGTCCTGTAATACTTTCACAGACATGAAAGGCAGCCTACATTGCTGCCAGCTGTTTCTCAGTCTGGGAATATCAGCTTTTGGCTCCCTTCCACAATGGTCACCAAAACTCAACAGGGTGCTTTTGTTTCCCCTGTTTTGGCCATTGGTCCCAGTCAAACCCAACATCATCTACACTCGCTGTGAGGGTAAATAGCAGGGTAGGATCAATGACTCAGACTGCTTGTTCCTATGTGACTGCCCTTTCTGAGTCCTGAAAAGCAGCTTCCGTGGCATCTTTCCAGTCCCATGTAGCATTCTCTCAGGTCATTCGGTATAAACAGTATAGCAGTGTAGCTAGGTGCAGCATGAATGTCCACCAGAAACCTAGCAAGCCCACATAAACCTATAATTGGTGTACTCTCATGGGTCTTATGCCTGAAATCGGCATACTGTCATGGGTCTGGGGTATGTTTGTATCTTGTCAGTAATGGCATCAGGAATTATTTTCTTCTTACCTCTCCAGGTAACACCCAAGAATTTGACAGACAAGCCAGGTCCCTGGACCTAATCTTTGTTCACAGCCCACCCACACATCAACAAAGTTTCCTTCAGATTATGTACAGTGGCTTCCCAAATCCTCAAGGCAATCAGAAGTTAACATAATATCAATATAATGAAGCAGAAACACAAACTGTGGCTTGATCCAGATGGCCAGGTCCTGAGCCACCAGGCCATGACACAAAGTCGGGCTATGCAGATAGCCTTGTGGCAACACCTAGAAGGTCCATCGCCTGCCCTCCCAGGTGAAGACAAGCTGCTTCTGATCATCTCCATAGAAATGGAGAAAGCATTCGCCAAATCCAAAGCATAATCGTATCAACCCAGTGTCAGGGTGAGATGATCCATCAAGTCTGCAATGCTGGGCACCACACATGTAACAGAGGAGCCACTGTATTCAGTTTCTGGTGATCCACAGCCATTCATCACGTGCAGTCTGGCTTCCACACGGGCCATACTGGGGAAATAAAAGAGCTGTGTGGAGGGCATAGCACCCCCGCTCTTCTTCCAATTTCAACACAGTTTGTTGCATTTCCTCATAGTCTCCAGGCCTCCATTTCCTCATGGCCTCCACAACCTGCATAGCCCATGGAAGAGTCAGTGGCGCATGGTGTGGGTGTCCCTGGGCTGTGGTTTTTATCATGCAAACTCACAAGCAGAATTCTCCCTGCATGGTGTCAAGTGAAGCACCAGTCAGTATGTTCACCCCCAATATTTATTCCGCAACTGGGGAAACACAAACAGCGTAAGGGAATGGAGCCAAGCACCCAATACCCAGTGTCACCTGGACATTTCAGACTGCAATGTAGTGACCTCTGTGCACTTCTACACATGCAGAAGGACCTGTGAAATGGTCTGGGTTGCTACATATGAGTATTGACTCAGCTCCAGTATCCACCAAAGCTACTACACACTGCACATTTTTAGAGATTAATAAATAGTCAATTTCACATGTGACCTTCAACCCCCTATGTCCCCCAGTAATCAGGTGACTCAGTCTGCCTCCTAATTTGTATAAAAAGAAGCCAGGGTCACATCTTCCTGCTTCACCAGGCCTGCTTTTACTTTTGGGCCTCAGCTCATTCGTTGAAATTACTACTTGGGGCACACAACTGCCTCCAGAGTCAGCAACGCGTCCAAAGGCTGCCTATCTAACTTACCTGCAGCTAGGCTGGCAGCCAACAGGTCTGTCCAGATCTGGCACTGACCAACCTTCAGTGGCCCCACATCTGTCCCTGGGGGTTGGCCCTGCTTGCCTGAGCACCTCCCCTTCTCTTTTGCCAGTACAGTTTTGGCAGGGTTCGCCTTACTTTGGAGCTTCAATTCCACATCCCCCAGCTGGTCCAAGACATCTACAGCATCATGGATTAGATGACCTGAAAGGGGGGCTAGAAGGACTGCCAGTGTCCCAAATGTGCCAGCCAGTCCACTTGGCAGGACCGTGTGTTTCATGCATACCATCAGCATCTCCTCATCTGGGTTATGGTCCTGCAATTTGAACATCATTTGCCGCATGCCTATTTCTCATAGCACAGTCTAGGTAGTTTGTCCATTTTTGTGACTTGCTCCAGACAAGCCACTGCTATCAACCAGTTCATCACAGTTTGCTAACCTGCTTCTGGGGTGGTCTTTTGTACATCCTGCAGAGAACGTCTCCTAGAGTGGATGCTGGCTGTGCTAGCTGCTTAGGACATCTCTTGTGGACTTAATTGTGTGTTATCAGCCCCATCATCCCATACCCATAGCAGCCATGAGGACATGGCCTCACCTACCTTTTGTTTTAATTGTTTGGCCAGCTTCCATAACTCCATTGCTGTATAGGTCATGTACCTTACATGCCGGATAGAAGTAAGTGATCTTCCTGGTCCTCATCCTTAGGCTTGGGGCTTCTCTGCCTCCACCTTCTGGCAAGTAGCAAGCCTGGTATGCAAAACCAGGGGATTGTCCTAGAGATTCTCCTGGATATGAGGACTATAATTCTGGACATGCTCCTATAGGAAGCAGTGCTTCCCATGCCTCGCTGCATGATCTCTGCAGCAGCCATCCATTGCTCCAGGTTCTCTTCTGTCCATTGCAACTTTTCTGCTTGTTGGACAAGGTCATCTACCTCTTGCCCTATATGGTGGGAGAGAGTAAAGAACAGCCAAGCTACCTTCCCTGCCATCTTACGGTGGAGAAGAAGGATCTGCCTGTCACTTTTAAGCCTGTGAGAACATCCCTGTGTTCCAGAAGGACCATTTTCCCATCCTCTAAGGCCTTCCAAGCCACCAAGAAGGTGGCTACAGGTAACCAAGGTGAAGCTGCAGGATGCATGTTAGCAACTCTCTGGGCCTCTCTTTCCGTGTCAGGCACTGTTTCCACAGACACCACTGTGGACCACTCATCTCAGCTTCCTGCCAGCTATGCCACTTGTAGGGGCTTGGGGGTCCAAGGGATGTTTTTGTTATTATTGTTGTTGTTGTTTTGTTTGTTTGTTTGTAGGTGAGGTTCCCAGGGAAAAGAGAGCATAAGGAGTCCTCATCAGCAAAAAGCAGCAGAGCAGAGAAAGCAGAGCAGCTGTGTCTTTGTTGTTTAGCCCTTATATGTGCTGTTATCACGTATTTACATTTTTCTATATAAATTTAATTACGTAGCACATGCACAATTATCTATAGCTAAGTAACAGTTATATAAGTTCATCCTGCTGCATGCCTGCGCTGGACAGTGAGTTCACATCCTTAGGTGTCCTGAGATGCCCCAAGCTTTTTGTACTCTACAGTGGCCCTCTATAGCCTTATTACCCAAAAGTTCTATCAACATGCAAAACTTCACCTCAGAACTGCTTTGAGGAATTTGGGCTAAGACACAGTACTCTCGAAAGCTTATATTCTATTGACACATATGTAGCATAAAATACAATTAAACATTTCCTCTTAAAGAAAGTTTTCAGACATTTCAAACTCTCTTAAAGCCTCCCTTACAAGGAAAAAAAGGGTGTTCTTTAAACTTGCAAGATTAATGTTTTTACCTTTAATGAAATTCAACCATCACATCAAATACAATTGATTTACTTTAAAATCTAAATCAGCTATTTTATTAATAAAGTGTTTTAAGACAAATTTTGGAACATGATGAGAGTGAGAATCTATATAAAGTTCTATGTGATAAAAGATTAATTTATTAAATGTGGTCATTCTTTCTGCATCAGCAAAAGTTTGGAATTATTGGAAGAGAAACAATATCTCAAAAAGTGTGTACAACCTTCTTTCTTTTGTTTTTCTTTTTTTTTTATGAGCAGGATATATTTATTGAGAGAAAGAAAGCTTCTGTCTGAGAGAGAGACAGAAGGGGTCCCGAGTGGGTTGCCAAAGACGCTGGCTTTTCTAGGGATTTTTATAGGGTAAAATCATGAGGTGAGGTGGGTCCAAGATGGGGAAAACCTGGGAACTCGCAAGGCAAACAGGCATGTACAACCTTCTTTCACAGAACTTCAGAGAGAAAAAATACACAAGTTAGTTGCAAATAATGAAACCTGCTTCTCAGGAAAACAGCTGTCTGTAAAGCAAACCTTGCATTTATTCTTTGTGCGTTTACTCTTTTTGGTTACCTATTACTTCACCTATTATCCATCACCTCTCTCATCTTACAAAATCTTGTTTGAATTCTGTTTACAGAAGTGAAGACTAGTTTAAGGCAATTATTAAAGAAATCTGGCACAGGATAGAGCAAAGAGAAACCTGCTCATTTTTTATCTATGTATTTTATCTATGTATTTACCAGAGTTTGACTTATTCCTAATTTTTCTATCACATACTTCTTGATCAATAATTGATCAATATTTCAAAACTGTCATTGGATAATCATTTTATCTATATTCTTTTGTTTCTTCTTTGATGTATCATTTCTTTTCTGAGATCATATTTCTCAATTGCTTAAGTATCTTTCTTATACAGGTTTGCATACTATACTAAAGTTCTTTGTATGCTCATCTCTATACCTGGAATTACTTTCATTTCCATACCATTGTTATATTTTAAAATTTGTCACTGTTAGATTTTTGAAGCTGTGCTTTTCATGTTTTCTGAAATCTGAAGTTATTTAATTTTATAAATATACTTTATTTTAAATATTTTATTTATTTATATGTATTGTTACCACATATAATTATTGAGCTATATAGTTAATTATTGCAACTATAAAGTTATATTCAGGTAATTTTTAGAAATGTATTTCATACTGATGAAATTTCAGTGACATATGGAATTTTTTACTCCATAATGTGTCTTGCTGACTAACCTAAGGGAAAAAGCCAAAGGCATAGCCCAAAACTTATTATAATAAGTATTCATTTCAGAAGAATGTATGTGAGTAAAACTTGGAAAAAACTTCCTGATCTTAAAGGATTGGTAAATAAAATGCAATGCATCTATACTATGAACTTACAAGAGTTTGTCACACTACTCAGAATGGTGCACAATTCAAAACTCAGGAGTTTTTATTTACATTTTTAGACTGCAATTGCCTATGGGTAGCTAGAATTGCAGAAAAGAAAACTGCAGCTAAAGGAGGACTATATACTGTAGGAAAAAACTGAGTTAATCATGTAGGTCTATTCATAAGTGTTTTTGAAAACCATTCCCCTATGTATATATTTACAAGATATAAAGTATATTTATTGCTGAGATGATACATTCTTTAGAAAAATTCCAATAGGAATATGTGAGTCACATGTAACTTTAAGTTATCTACTATATAGTTTAAAAAGTTAAAAAAAATTAAAGATAAAAAAAATTATCTTACTAGTATATTTAGTTTAATAAAATAGATTCAAATTATTATTATGGTAGTATGTCATGCTTGCTACATTTAAAGTGTTTAACAGGATCCACAGGTAGTACCTACCTTATTGGACAGATGACTTTACAATAATTGATCAATGTATATCAATGCAAAGAACACATAGTCTGTCTCTCTCTCTTTGTATAAATACTAGTTATTCTAAAGTTCTATACAAGTATATTTGTTCATATATCTGGAAAAGTAGTCATGTTATGCATAACATTTAGCAACACAAATAGTTGTTCAGAAAGTTACATACTGATAAAAGATATATTTTAACCAAGCATAGTAGTGTGCACCTATTGTCCCAGATATTAAGGAGGCTGAGGCTGGAGGCTCACTTGGGCATTGAAATTTGAGGCAGTAGTGTACTGTGCTGATCAACTGTCCATGTTAAATTTGGCATCAATATGATATTTCAGGACCTGGGTATCACCAGTTTGCACACGCTGATTAGTAGTAGCAGACTGGTTTTGTGAGTGACCACTGCACTCCAATTTGGGCACAATAATGAGACTCTCATCTCTTGAAATGTGAGTGCATATTCATGTAAGTTCTAATAGGTGCACTCACATCCCAGTAACTCTGGAGTTAGCCCTATAGAAATTGTGTTCAATTTAATTCTCAAGGATGTAGGAATCTAGGCCTATTTGCATAAATTAATTTAATGTAGAAAACAATTTGACCAATAGCAGAAGCATCACACAAATAATGAAGTAGATAATGGATGAAATAACTTTCTGACTTGCTTCCAGTTGACTTTAGTAATGATTCAACAAAGTTGTCTTTATTTTACCAGGGAAAATTTTTGTACATAAAATAGAACATTTTAAGGAGCAGTATCAAACAAAAATAGGAAATCTGGTTCAAGAGAACTTAAAACTAACTACTGTATGACATCTTCCTTTTAGGAAAAAATTCCAAATCCTTTCTATTTGAAAGATGCTTTACAAGCAAACATAAGTGAATTTGAACATCACATGCTACAAGCAAAATCAGGAGGTCTTATAGTCAAATCAGAAATGTAAAATGACTTTGACTCTCTTAATGTTTATGAAATTCATAAGGAAAAAAACTTGAAATCACTCCTCTTATTTATTTCAAAAAGATCTGAATTAGCCTTGAAAAACCTATTGCTTTCCCAGGGAAACCTTTTGAAATCGTTTCTATGGAACTCTTTTGAAAAATTATTTCAGGTTGTTGAGAATCATACTAATCTTTTGGAAGTCTTTCACATCAATAATATTGTAGGATACTTTATTGCTTGAGAAAAATGAGGCACAGGAGAAGTGCAAAATAAACTTCTAGAGGACCTTGCTGAGTGCCACCTGTCCTATAGAACTATGATAGACAAGGTGGAGGGCTCGGAAAGTCAGAGTCCTGTACACTCCTACTCAGCACGACTTTGGGTTTCTTTCCTGGTGTCAATGTAAGTGATCAACATGAGCGAGAGTCTCAGCTCTCATGAGAATATCAAGAGCAGGTGATCGCTCACAGTCATTAGCACAGTTGTTAGTCCTACCATCTTTGCTTTCTTTCTCAGTCTTTACCCATGAAATAAGATGTTTTCAGCTAGGAAGAAATAAATACATTTACAGTAGGAGTCTCTGCCTACCACAGCAGTAAATTCGACAACTCTAGATTAAAAGGGACAAGTTAAACCTGGGAATCATTTTTTAATGTAAAATCTGATCTTCAATACGTAATTGGAGGAATGGCAACTATTAGTACGTAAGAGCAGCAATGTCCTTTAAGGTTAACAATGTAATTTACTCTTCTTCTCTACAACCTGTGTAGGAATACAGAAAAGTAAATTCAGGCACTGTTATTTCCTGTCTTGGCATTTAACTAGACTTTTCATGGAACAAGGAAGATTTGGATATGCATAAACATAGCTGAAAACTTAATTAAGGCATTTAAAATTCATCAAGGATATTAATTGTGCAGTATAAACTACCAAATTAGTAAATATATAACTTATAAATAAGAATACAAAAATCATTAATGTTTCTTTATAAAAATTAAGGACAAATAAATTCATAAAAACAATTCCATTTACAATAGCCACAAAAGTAAATAAATAAAATGCATAGAAATGCAAGGAGATGAAAGATCTCTAAAATAAAACTATGAAGCATTGATAAAAGAAATTGAAAATGACACACACGCACCCAAAATGGAAAAATCTCATGTCAATGGATTAGAAGAATAAATATTGTTAAAATGTCCATGGTACTTAAAGTTATCCTATTTCAGTGAAATCTATTCAAGGACATTCTTCACAGAAACAGAAAAAAAAAATCCTAGAATTTATACAGAACTGCAAAAGACCTTGAGAAGCCAAAGTGATCCTAAATGAAAAGAATGAAGATAGAGATACCACATTAACTTCAAAACAGACTACAAAGTTATAATAGAAAAAGAGTCATAATCATTGACCAATGAAACAGAATAGTGAACATAATAATTAATCCATTTCCAATTTATTTTTGACAAACAATATACATTAGAGAAAGGATGGTCTCTTCAATAAACACTGCTGGGAAAATAGGTTGCCCATCTGCAGAAGAATGAAACTGAATATCTCATCATACACTAGGTAACTCAGAATGGATCGAAAACTTAAATGTAATACCTGAAAGTAAAAGATTACCAGAAAAAAACATGGAGGTAACCTTTCAGGATATTAGCATTAGCAAAAATTTTAGGGGGAAGACCCACAAAAACACAGGAAACAAAAGCAAAAAAAATGTCAAATGAAGCTGGGCATGGTGGTGCACACCTGAAATCCCAGCACTCGGGAGACTGAGGCAGAAGGATTCCCGCAAGTTCAAGGCTACCCTGGGCTACAAAGTGAGGTCAAGGTTAGCCTAAACAGCATAGTGAAAACCTGTCTCAAAAAGACAAAAAAAAAATTGTCAAATGAGATTATATCAAACTAAAACCTTCTGTACAACAAAGAAAACAATTAACAGAGTGAAATTTTCTAGAAAACAATATAATGTTTGCAAGTTATTCTTGTTTTGTTTAGGATCTTACTATGTAATTCAAACTTGCCTTGAACTCTACATAACCCAGGTCTTGAACACTTGGAAATTCTCCTGCCTCAGCCTCTCAAGTGCTGGGGTTGCAGGCATATGCCACTATGCCTGGTGCAAGTTATTCATCTAACAGAGGATTAATACCCAAAATATATTATATGAAGATATCAAAAAATCAACAGCAAAAAAAATTGATATGAAAATAAACTAGTGATCTGAATAGATATTCTTCAAAAGAAGATATACAGTCAGGCATTGTGCTGCAAGCTTATAATTCCAGAACTCTGATAGGCTGAGGCAGGAGGATTACAAGTTTGAGCCCAGCCTGGGCAATTTAGCAGTATACTACAAGCCTGTCTTAAAAATAAACATATAAAAATAAAATGGGTTATGGATGTGGCTTACTGCAAAGACCCAGGATTCTATCCTCTGTACTGCAAAATAAAAGGCATTCAAATGGTAGACAGGTTTGTTAAAATATTCATCATCACTAATCCTCAAGATCTAGAGAGAACAACTTCTATTTTACATTCCAAAATGTTTGAAAAGAGGATTATGAAGTACTCCAGCACAAAGACATAAATACTCAAGGTGGGTACATTAACCACTCTGATTTGCCTACTGTATATTATGCAAGGTGTGATAAAAAAACATAGTGAATGTTTAAATTTTTAAAAATTGCTACAGTAAAAGACATATTGCTATTAGTCTCACTTAAAAAACTCCCCTCACTTCAAACACACTGATCATTCTTGACACTTTCAGAAGCCATTCTGGAAGTCCTTTTTCATGTATTATACTATTGTGGCTGCCACCATATCCTGACTTAATTCAAAACATTTACCTTTCATGATGATTTTGACTTTGGGAAACAGCCAGAAGTTACACAGCGCCAGATTTGGAGAATAACATAGATGGACATGCTGTAAGGTTTTTATAAACCTCCCTTTCTATTTGGTGGCACTTGGCAGCAGTATTCACCTTATTTTTTTATCACATCTCATAGAAACACATGTGAAAGAGGGTTTCCAGAACTGCTTTAGCAAGTGGCAAAAACAATGGGATAAGTGCCTTCAAAGCAAAGAGAGTATTTTGAGGGGGGTTAACAGCAATATGTCCATTGTGATTTGTGTCTAGATGTCCCCCCAGAGCCTGATTCAGTTGGAGGTGGGTGCTGAATCTAGTTTGTGATTGATTCATGGTCCAGTACTGGGATTAAGGGTGTTAGTGCTACACCTGCCCTAGGGCAGGTAACCTGCATACAATATAAGGGACAGACAGTCCCCTCTCTAACTTGTTTCTTTGTTACAGCCTGGCCTCCATGAACTGTTCTCTGTGATGCCGCTCTGCAAAGCAACTCTGCCTTGGCGCCAGCTGATTCTGGACTGAAACCTCTACAAACTGTGACCCAAATGAACCTTTCCTCCTTTTATTTTGGGTGTCAGGTATTTTGTCTCAGCCATGAAAAAGGTAACTAAGACAGTGTCTTTTACTGTAATGATTTTTTTAAAATTTAAACATTCACTATATATTTCAGTTATATCTCATATATGGGAGGGAATATTATAGTGTAACACATAATTATGCATAATTATATTTTGTGTGTCAATTAAAATTTTAATAATTTATTAATTAAAAGTACTAAGCTCAATAATATTTTAATTTTAAGCTAGACCTCAATATAACAAACATCATTGGCATACAATAATTGCCAAGAGTGTAAAGTATACTCAGAACAACTTATAATAATCTCTCCCTCATAATGAAATAATTAAGGTTCATACCAAAACAAGGGAGGACCATATCAGAAGCCTAAATAGTTTTTATTTTAGATATTCTTCCTGTACTATCTTTTCTGCATGTATGTTGCAGAAAACTTATTTCTGCCTTTTGATTCCATGCAATTCCCCTTAGATACATGACTTTACAGCCCTGATTGCAGACAGCTTCAGAAAGAATCACCATTCAGTTCCTCGACAATATTATAGCACAGGTTTTCCTTGTTTAAGATGTTTCTCTTCTGTGCACGCCTCCTCCATACATGCAGCACTATGCAAGTAATGCTCTCTGGACTACTTCTCTCTATCATTGACGCTTCCCCCATAGTTGCTATAAACGCGCACACACACACACACACACACGCACACACACACACACACACAAATCCATTCTCACAGAATTAAATTAAGTCTTCTTGTGTACCTCTTATGCATTCTGAACTCATAGCTTTTCTTTTTTAGTGAAACTTGCCTGGTCCATTTTCCTTGAAAGTCACGAACCAACCTCTACTTTTTCCTCATGCACAATCCCACCTCAATTTTCCCTCCTCCTCCCCACCTTTCAGGTCAATAATTTCTCTGAAAATGTTTTCCTCATTTTTTCCACATAATGAAAAGAGTTACTTACTTTCAAATGAAGTAGCATCATATTAGAAGAGAACAGGTTTTACACGCACTATCACCAGAAGGACCATCACATAAGGAAAAGATATTTTCAAGTATTCTTTTTCAAACTACATGACAAATTTAAAACCTCTTTTTCTTCATACCCGGCAGAATTGATTTATATTTCTTACAAATGTTTGCTACTCAGGGCAGGTGAGTTACAGAAGCACAGCATGTCCTGTTTTCCTATGATAACAGCTCAGCTGAACACATTTCTAAGGATCTGGATTTTCATCAAGAGTCCAAAGGTTTGCTTCCTTAAGGAGGTTTTTGAAAAATTTATAACTCTAGTAAAACAATATAAGAATTTCTTTCTTAGAATAATGTTTTTGGTCAAGACTTGACAATTTTGTCTGGTCAAATGTTTTTAAAGAAAAAAATTAACTTTTCACTGGAGATAATTTAAAAATTATATATTTCACTAACAAATCTATATGTAAGGTGCATTTATATACAAAGTCTGTTTATTCTCATGTGCCCCTGTGAAGCTCATGAAACAAATATACT
>RJWT010034533.1:0-13638 GCA_004365215.1 Cuniculus paca
GACCTCGCGCTTGCCAGACAGGTGGTTAGGCCACTGAGCCAAATCCCCGGCCCTTCCGCCTCCATTTTTGTAACCTGCTCTTAGTACATTTTCCGTTATTAGTACACTGAGAACCTCAAAGAGTGAAAGTGGCCCAGGATTTTTATAATGTTGGAAGGTTCTGCTGTCCTCCATTCGAAGCCCCAAAAGCTTTAATGCTGGCGGGGCACCGGGTTCTCCTGGTATATCACCTGTAGCTAAGACCACCTGGGAGAGGAGAGGGATCGGTGTTTGATGTTCGCCGCTCTCAGCCCCTAAAATAAGAGAGTTTTGCTTTCCTTATTTACCCGAGGAACTGGATATTGAAAGAAAAACAAAATTCTGCAACAGGACATGGTGGATCAGGCCTGTAGTCCCAGCTTTCATGGGAGGCCAAGGCAGGAGAACCCCTTGAGCCCAGAAGTTGGAAGCCAGCGTGCGCAACATACTAAGACCCACTTTTAAACACTAGTAAATATTTCTGGTCAGATGTGATGGCACAAACTTATAATTCGAGCACTCAGAGTCTGAGGCAGGAGGATCACAAGTTTGAGCATAGCTTGAGTACTAGTAAAACCCTGTCTCAACGTTTTTTTTCTTTTTTTTTTGGCACCGGGGATTGAACTTGTGACCTTGTGCTTGCCAGGCAGGCGCTTAGGCCACTGGGCTAAATCCCTGGCCCTTGTCTTTTTGAGACAGGGTCTCACTATGCCGTTCAGGCTGGCCTTGAACTCACTTTGTAGCCCAGGCTGGTCTCGAACTCACAACGATCCTCCTGTCTCAGCCTCCCCAGTACTGGGATTACGGGCGTGTGCCACCAGGCCCGGCAGACAGACATTTTAATTTCTCTTAACCTAACGTCTTCCTTCTTGATTTAGTATTTAAATTGCTAGATGCATCCTCCTGGTGCTTTCTGAAAAAGACTCAATAATTTAAAAAAAAATATTTTTAAACGCCTCTTCTGTAATTCCAGTACTTGGGAGCTGAGGCAGAAGGATTGCTATGAGTCCGAGGCCAGCCTAGGCTACGCAGTAAGTTCAAGGCCAGTCTGAACTACATAGTGAGACCCTGTTTTGAAAAAGAAAAAACAAAAACAGAAACAAAACAAAACAAAAAAATTTCTCAGGTTGGCCCCAAACTACTGGGCTCAAATGACCCTCCTACCTCAGCCTCCTGACTAGCTGGAATTACAGGTTCATGCTACCAACTGTGGTTTGACACAATCTGTATAAAAACAGTATTGAAATATGATTACAAACTGTAAACTTTGACTGTTTCAATGAAATGATTCCAATGCTTTTAGTGGACTTGCAGAACTGGGAAACCATTACCACGCCCAATCCAGAACGTGTTCACCTCAAAGACTTCAGGCCGATCTGCGTTCACCTTCCAGCCAGCACCGACAGCCGCCGCCATCTGACCTGCTTTAGATCCCTTTTCCAGCTATCTCACATCAATAGTGCTAAATGACATTTTGCAAAACCCGCGGTTTGGACTGGACACAAGGACCAGGCAGGACACAGCGAACCTTTTGGCAGTTTCTTCCCAGTGCCAGAGCTTTCCTTGGCTGCAGAAGCTGCAGCCAGTAAACCAAGCTGTAAACAATTAACTAGTTGACCTGGAACCAGCCAAACAAGGCACCTCCTTGCTGTTTTCCCACAAACACTGTCCGATCTCACCGATGGGAGCGTTCTCAGTCTCTTCTGCTTCTGGGAGTTGCTACATTTGAAAAGTATACTTTGGCTTTGTTCAAGTAGGTGCTACTGGTTAGTAATCATGCACTCATGGGAGGTGCACTCATTTGCGTCCAGTGTTATCCACTTTGGATGTTTCCACAGTCTGTTAATGCATCAGTACTTCACCCTCTTCACTGAGGAACACGTTCCTTTCTTTGGATGTGCTGTTGGTTTTTGTGCACAGGGGACTGAACCCAGAGCCTCTGCCCTGAGCTGTATTCCCATTCATTTTTTGCTTTTGATTTTTGAGATGGTCTTGCTACATAGTCCAGGTTGGGCTAGAACTTTTGATCCTTCTGCCTCAGCCTCCTGGCATGCTAGGATTCCAGGCATTAATTACCGTCACACACAGCTGGATGCAATTTTTGTCTATCAATAGCTGAAGAACATTTCAATTGTTTCCAGTTTGGGGTTACAATAGGTATTGCCCCTGTGAACATCTATACACAACTGTGTATGGACATGCTTCCAATTCTTTTAGGTAGGAATAGGAGTGGAAATGCTGATTTGTAAGCTAAGTTTATGTGTAACCTTTTTTTTGTTTTGTTTTGTTTTCTGTCTGAGACAAGGTCTATGTAGTTCAGGCTGGCCTTGAACTTACTTTGTAGCCCAGACTGGTCTCGAACTTGCAATGATCCTCCTGCCTCCGCCTCCCCAGTGCTGGGATTACAGGCATGCACCAACACACCTGGCTTTAACTTTTTGTTGTTGTTGTTGTTTATTTTTTGTTTAACTTTTTAAAGAAATTGCCAGATTGTTGTTCAAAGAGCTGCTCACTTTACCTGCTCAGGTAGGAGGGGCCCAGTTTCTCCACATCTCCACATCCTTGCACTCCTGTTTTTCCGACCACTGGCAGTGCATAGCAGGGCAGGGCTGAGAGTCGGACAACCTGGCCCAGCCTCCTGGCATGACTGCCCTGGGCCAACCTGGCAGATTGTGAAGGGCTCCAGGCAAAGTGCAGTTCTGCTCTGTGCTCAGCAGCTTGTCATCAACATGCTCAACTTTTCAGTTTTTGGGTTGATTTCTAGACCCCTAGGTGGTTGCTAAAAGTTTTTTCTAGTTTTATAGTGGATTTCTGGGGACAGAATTGGCTGATCTCCTCATAAATTGCCACCCTTCCTGCTTGTGGTGGGAGTTGCTTTCTCTGTACATCTTTTGTGGCCTCTCCTGCACTGTCTGCTTGCTTTGGCCACTATTCTGCCCCTCGGGGCTGTTCGCCAGCCTGTATTCAGGCATCAGCCAGGCCATTTCTGGAGTCTGGTGCCCAAGTCATGCCCCAGCACTACCCCATCATTGCTGGGCAAGCACCTCACATCAGCCATTGGAGAATCAAAATAATTGCATGAGTTAGAAACCACTGAAAAACTGTAGCTAGTAAGTTTGCATCAATAATAGATCAATAAATGGGGAGAAAGAACATGTCTTTATAGTGGAATGCTGAGGGCCAATTGGCAGGTATGAGGTAGGTGGCAGAAATGGAAAACATTTTGCCACCATCATGACAAAAATTAGACCAAGGAATTAGGGTTGTGAATTAGTATCACAAATTTGAGTCCAGCCTAGACAATTTAGTGACTCAGCAAAGACTGTCTCAAAATAGAAAAAGAAAAAACAGGCTAAAATGTAGCTCAGAACAAAGGCCCTGGTACTGGAAACCTTCAGTACTGGAAAAAAAACAAAATACTAAATCTAAGGGGAATTTTGATAAGGGACAGGGTACTTTTTTTGGGGGGGGGGATGTTTTTAAACAGGGTTTTGTTATATATTTTGGCCTGGCTTTGAACTCACTTTGTAGCACAGGTTAGTCTCTAATTTTCAGCAATCCTCCTGCCTCTGCCTCCTGAGTTCTGGGATTTCAGGCATGTACCAACTACCCATACCCAACTACCCACAGTTAGGAGGTTCTCTATAGTATCTGTCCCCAAATGGAATATAGGGCAAAAAATGCTACAAAGGACATCTGGGGAACCACTCAGACTGCTTCAAAGCTCAGGGGTATCTAAGGACACCTGATGATGCAACCCCAATGTCTGGCACAAGAACACAGCGGGAGACAGTCATGTAACCAGGACTTAGCAGTGGACAACTATGCACGTGCCAGTGAGGCTAGCATGTAAGAATGTAAATACATGATAACAACCTGTATAGGAATCATACAATAAAGATGCAGGCTGCTCTTGCACTCTTGTGTCCTGCTGTGCTCTGCCCCATGCTGCCTGCTGTTGCTGCTGATGTCCTGCACACGTGTGTTCTTTAACCTGGGACCTCACCTGCAAAAATCTCTCTTGGGCCCCTGAGCAGGCCAACAGGATGTTATTAGTAAATTCACAAAACTGAAGTATCAACAGTGCATGAAAGTACTGAAGCACCCTGTGCTCATGAAACTGATAACTACAGTGTGGTTTGTAACAATACACACTGAACAATTTAGGGGCTAGTTGTTCAGAAATAAGAAATGTTGATAGTACAGGCATCTGGACCAGGGATTGAACTCTTGACCTTGCATTTGCCAGGTAGGCGCTTAGACCGCTGAGCTAGATCCCCAGCCCTTGTGTTTTTGAGACAGGGTCTCACTATGCTGTTCAGACTGGCCTTGAGCTCTTTGTAGCCGACTGGTCTTGAACTCAGAACAATCCTCCTGCCCCAGCCTCCCAAGTGCTGGGAGTACAGGCGTGAGCCACCATGCCTTGCTGAAATCAGGTGCTCTTCATAAAATTTTTATATTCATAACTTAATTTTTAAGTTTGAAATTAATCCCAAATGAAATTTTCTTTTCAAAAATGCCAGCTTCCCCCCCCAAAAAGCCAGACTTTCATAATTCAATTAAAAAAAAAATTCAAGACAACAGTCCAGAGCCTATTTTGGAAATTGAAATCCCAGAATGTACTTCTGTTTTTTGCAAAATGCCTCAGGCATTCATTGAAAGATAACAGTCATCTGGGTAAGAAGCAATTAATGCTGAGGATTTAGCTCAGTGGTGTAAGTGCCTGCCTGGCAAGCTCAAGGTTTCCAGTTCAATCCCCAGTGCTGCAAAAAAAAAGCAAGCCGGGCGTGGTGGCTCACACCTGTAATCCCAGCACTCAGAAGGCTGAGACAGGCAGATCATTGTGAGTTCGAGACCAGCCTGGGCTACAAAGTGAGCTCAAGGCCAGCCTGAACAGCATAGTGAGACCCTGTCTCAAAAACACCAGGGCCGGGGATCTAGCTCAGTGGTCTAAGCGCCTGCCCGGCAAGTGCAAGGTCATGAGTTCAATCCCCGGTACCAAAAAAAAAAAAAAAAAAAAAAATCCTAGCACTCAGGAGAGGCAGAAAAATCCTCATGGCTCAAGGTCAGCCTGCACTACATAGCAAGGCCCCATCTAAAACAAAACAAAGGAAAACAAGCCCATAAAACCAAAGCAAAATTTAAACGTTTTTCCCATATAGTACATCCAGATTCCAAGGCTCGTTCACGGAATTCATTTTAAGGAGCACGGCTTTGGGCAGGAGCAGCAGTGCTCTCTGGGCCACCAACCCTGCTGTGTGCACCCCACACACACCGCCATGCCCGGGAGGAAGGTGGAAGGCTGAGGAGGGAAAGGCCTGCTAAGGTCTGGACCGGGCAGGAGGCTAACCTGGCTCTTCCTCCTGAGAAAGCCACCTTGCAGCCCACCTGGGCAGTTTAGTGACTTAGTGATAACCTGTCTTAAAATACAAAGTAAAATAAAGGGCTGAGAGGCTGGGCGTGGTGGCACACACCTGTGATCCCAGCACTCTGAGGCTGAAGGATCGTTGTGAGTTCCAGGCCACCATGGGCTACATAGTGTTAAAAAAAAAAATGAGCCAAAGACCCAAATAATGACTTGCTCAAGATGGATAGCAATCACAATAAAAAGACGCTCAAATCATTAGCCATTAAAGAAATACAAATTAAAACCACAATCTCAACATGCTACTACAATGGCTAAAAATAAAAGTGTGGCAAATGTCTGCCAGGATGTGGAGACACACACTCATTTGCTACTATTGGGGATCTAGTATGACTATTTGGGGAAAATGTCTGGCAGTTTCAACTGAACTTTTTGCTACTCAGGAGGCTGGGGAAGGAAAACCACTGGAGCCCAAGAGTCCAAAGCGACATGTAAGAACCCTATTTTATTTTATTTTTTAAGAACCCCATTTTAAAAAGAGTGGTGGCGAGGGTTGAGGATTTAGCTCAGTGGCCTAAGCACCTACCTGGCAAGGTGAGGTCGTGAGTTCAATCCCCAGTGCCACACACACAAAAAAAGTGGTGGCGCACCCCTGCAATCCCAGCACTCCAGGGGCTGAGTGTGGGGAGCCACTTCAATTGCTTCCGAGCCAGGGGGCGTCTAAGGATGAATAAGGACATGACCCTGCGTCTAGTGTAGCTACACAGCCAGGGTCACCTATGCGAGCAGGACTGAGCACAGCCAGCTATGCAAGTGTGGTCACTGCAGCACACAAGAATGTAAACCCGAGGAGGGCCACCATGTGTGGGCTGAAAGCAAAGATGCTCCTGCCGCAGCCGCTGCCTCCGCGTGCTTTCTTTTCTCTGGGGACCTCGCCTGAGAAAATACCCCTTCAGCCCCGGGACCCCAACACTGAGACAGGAGGATCACCGCGAGTTTGAGGTCAGCCTGGGCTACATAGTGAGTTCAAGGCCAGCTTGTACTGCATAGCAAAATCCTGTCCCCCGCCTCAAAAATTAAATTAAATTAAAATCTAACATACCTGCCACATGACCCAGCCATTCCACTTCTAGGAATTAGTTCAAGAAAATGAAAACGTGTCCACGCAAAGACTTGTGCAGATAAGTTCAAGCAGCTTTATTTGTATTTTCCCCTAACTGGAAACAATCGGCCTTCTCATCAATAGGTAAATAGAAAAACAATTTGTGTGAGTCACCCGTACAGTAGGCTACCACTCACCCAGAAAATGGAATGAGCTGTTAATGTGATGACACGGATAAATCTTAAAATAATCATGCTGCCAGCAGCCACTGGAAGCCATCCCAGTCAAAAGGAGTGTATACTAAATTCCATTTATATAGATTCTAGAAAATGCAACCCACAGTGGAGAAGACTTCTGAAGGTAAATGACACCTTCATTATCCTGATTTTGGAGATCGCCTAACAAATTATCAAAACGTCTCAAGCTGTACATTACAGGCACACGTAGTCTAGGATGCCAGTCATCGTGAACAGAACTGAGGAAACACACTCAAGAGGTGGCGCTACCATGGGCTCTGCCCGCACTGGGCACCCTGGGAGCTGGGTCTGCCCACCCCACCCAGGCTGTGCTTGAAGGCAGATTAACTAGACGTCCAGGGAAGGCCTCTGAGATCAGGAATGCCAAGCCAGTAATGTGAGAAACCAGGTAGACCTGGCAAGTAAGGAAGACTTCATTTCCTTCTACTTCTACTGTCCCAAACATGGCATCTGCCCTTTAAACATACCCTACTCCTTCCGGCCTCAAGCTCTGCCCCAGATCTCAATGGGCTGGGTCTCCCCACAGTTCAAATCATTCAGGCCTCAGAAGCAATGCAAAGTGTCTTCCCCAAGCACTGTGTAAATTAGCTCCTACCCCATCCTGTACCAAAGTTGTTTTCACTATTTACCTGTTTTTTCTTCACTACATGTACCACAACCAGAAATTCTCATCCACTTGGTAAGACCCTTTCCTTGCCAGCCATGGTGGCACATGCCCATAATCTCAGCATCCAGGAGGCTGAAGCAGGAGGATTGCTGCAAGCCTGAGGCCAGACTGGGCTACCTAGCAAGTCCAAGACCAGCCTGAACTATATAGTGACACCTTGTCTCAAAAAAAAAAAAAAGACCCTTTCCTTTTTGCTGCCTATTCCCTGTGCCACGCTGCTGTTGCCCTATGCTACTCCATTTCTCACTGCTATGACAAAATGCCTGAGGCTGAGAACTTTATAAAGAAGAGAAGGTTTACTGAGCTCACAGTTTTGAAGGTCTAAGATGCTGTCATCTTCTAGCTCTACGGAGGTCTTTCTGCTCACTGCATCTCCTCAGAAAGTGCATGTGAAAGGACAGCAAAACAGGAAGTCAGAGCAGAGAGGAGCAGGCTCTCTGGTGACAACCCACTCTCCAGAACTAGCCCCGAGACCAGCCTGATCCCTCTCCAAGCGCCCCAGGACCTCAGCACCTTCCCTTTGGCCTGGGAAGTCCCACTGGGGCTGAGAATGTAGTTCAGTGGTGGAGCATTTGATCAGCAGTAACAAGGCCCAGCACCAAAGAAGAAAATAAAATAGGTGGGCCAGGGATTTAGCTCAGTGGCATAAGCGCCTGCCTGGCAAGCACAGGGTTGTGGAGTTTGATCCCTGGTATAAAATAAAATAAAATAGGAAAGGAAAGGAAAGGAAAGGAAAGAAAAAGAAAGGGGAGGAGAGGGAAGGAGAGGGAAGCAAGATGGACAGACAGGCAGGATGGCTCTACTACACTGGAGACCAAACTTCCAACACGCGAGGCCTCACAAACAAACCACACCTGAATCACAGCAATCTCCGAGCGATGGAGAGCCAAGGCCCAAACTGCAACCTAAAACCCACTTATTTATCACAAAGCGCCAACACCGCAATTAACCCTGAATGCTCAGCTGCTGGGGCGATGCAGGGGGCTTGGCTTGCACGCTGAGGGTTCTGTGTGTTGCTGCAGCATGGGTGCCACAGGTTCGCCACCGCTGCCCTAGAACAAATGCTTGGGTTCAACTTATGACCAGCTCGACTCCATTCCCTTGCCAAGAACGATAGTTAAGGAGGGCACATCTCCACTTCCCTACAACAGGGTCTAGAACAAGGTAAGTACTCAACAAATTCACCAAGTGGGCCAGGGCAGAGGCCTGTAATTTCAGCTGTCCGGGAGGCTGAAGCAGGGACTGTAAGTTCAAATCCAGCCTGAGCAACACACTGACTTGGTAAAACATTGTCTCAAAGTAAAAAATACAAAAGGGACTGGAGAAAGCCAAGCCTGGTGGCGCACACCTGTAATCCCAGCACTCGGGAGGCTGAGACAGGAGGACCGTTGCAAGTTCAAGACCAGCCTGGGCTACAAAGTGAGCTCAAGGCCAGTCTGAATGGCATAGTGAGACCCTGTCTCAAAAACACAGGGGCTGGGTATTTAGCTCAGTGGTGCAAGAGCATGCCTGGTAAGTGCGAGGTTGTGAGTTCAATCCCCAGTGCCACAAAAAAAAGACTGGAGAACTCAGTGCAAAGGCACTAGCTTCAATCCCCATTACTGGAAGGGAAAAAAAAGTGACCAGGGGAAATCCCACAGTCTGTTTTTTTAGTTTTTTTCTTTTTTTGCGGCACCAGGGATTGAACTCACGACCTTGCGCTTGCCAGGCAGGCGCTTAGACCGCTGAGCTAGATCCCCAGCCCTGTTATTGAGACAGGGTCTCACTATGCTGTTCAGGCTGGCCTTGAGCTCACTTTGTGGCCCAGGCTGGTCTCAAACTCACAACAATCCGCCTGTCTCAGCCTCCCGAGTGCTGGGATTACAGGCGTGAGCCACCACACCCTGCTGCTTTTTTAGTTTTTTGAGGCAGGGTCTTACTCCATAATTCGGCCTGGCCTCAAACTATGTAGTCTAGGCTAGCCTCAAACTCATGGTGATTATCCTGCCTCAGCCTTCTGAGTGCTGAGTTTATAGGCATGCACCACCACACCTGGCTCCCCAGTCTGCTGGCTCAGCGTTCATCACCTCCTGTCCTGGGATTGGCTCAGCCTGGAGGCATTGTGAGTCACAGCTGGTAGACAAGAGCTGAGGGATTGAGAGATGGGGCTGGGTCTAGGACAGCAGGGTAGCACCTCGACCACATCTTCCAGGTAAGGCACAGCACACCACAAGGGCTACTGGGGAAGAGTCCCCTGGTGAGTCACAGCCTCTGGAATGGGCCTGGATGTGGGCTTCTAGCAGTGATCTAGGGGAGGCACCACCTGGCCTCTGTGAGGAAGGACTGTGTGTTGCACTAATGAAGGATGACACAGGAAACCCTGCCCCAGTTCTCTCTTCTCCCTGCAGGGGAAGGAGACTTGAAAACACAACACACAGTCCTTCCTCACCACTTACTGAGGAAAAGACAGGGAGAATGGGATGTGTGTCACACGGACCTTAGTCCCTGAAGGGATAGTCCGCTTCGGAGGATAGTCCTGTCTAGCGTGTGCAGTGCTGTTACCTTGAACCCTAAGCCTAGGTCCGGGCCAAGGGCCCTAGCCATGATGTCTCTGAGTACACTGGACTATGATCTGGACACACACCTGTCTTCCTAGCGGGACCTGGAGCATCCCGAGGGCAGGCACAGGCTGTGCTGGGAAGCCTGCCAGGACGAGGGCTTAGCGCGGAGGAGGTGCGAGCCAAAGGCTCGTAACTAAACGATGAGGGCAGCCATGGCGCTGCTTATGCCAGACATCTCGGGACGCTCCGCGGAGTCCGAACCTAACCCTGACTTCACCCAAAGAATGAACTCCATGCTGCGGAGACCACCCCCTCCCCCCGCAAGCACCTCAGGGTGCTCTGGTCCATCTTTTCTGTTGCCTCTTCTATTCCCTGAGCCAGCCCTGCCCCAAGCTCTCCCCGCATCAGAAATGTGCAGTCCTGGCTGGGCTCCGAGCTCTGCCTAGACGTGCTCCACTGCCCACTGCACTCCGCCTTCAGCCCCACTCCCTTCTGGCACCTCCGCTCTGTCCTCCCCCGCCCTGCCGCCAGCTGTTCAGGAAGGGCGGACGCCGAGTCTGGGCGAGGGGTCCACACCTGCAGCTCCACTTTTCTGAGAGGATTTCTAGGAGGTGCCCGACTCCTGGGGAAGGAATTAAGGGGCACAGCTTTCCACACAACCCTTTCTCCTTAATTACCTGCACCAGGTACTTAAAGGCAGCTAATTTTAAGCAAAACAGACTCTCCTTCCTGGAGACTGATAGTAATTTTCTTTCCCATGCCTATCACGCCTATTTTCTAGCCACCGCCCTGAGGAGAAAAAGAAAGGGCCCTTCTCCCTAACTGTCTTTGCTAACCTTTCTCCCTCCTCCACCCATGGCCCCTGCCAGTGGCAGCTCGGCAGATGAGCTCCCCTCTTTCACCTACATATTTGGGCCCATGGCCTAACGTGACAATGGTAGTCTTTGAAGCCGCGGTGCAGAGGCACACTTCTGTAGCACCAGCAGCCCGGGAGGCTGAGGCCGGAGGATCACAGGTTCAAGTCCCACCGCACTGGGGCAGGGGAGGAGGGTTTCCGTGAGGCGGGCAGGTGCGACTGTGCGCGCAACGGGTCAGTCCCTGGGACAGAGGCTCATCGCATTTCCTCTCCGCAGCGCCCCTGGCTCGCCCTGGTCACTCAGGAGCCCTGGCCCCCGCACCCTGGAGGCCTGCGCTTGCCTGGCTCTGGGCCCCGCCGGCCGCCTGTGGGCGCAGCTGCGGCGGCTCTGCGCCGACCACTTCTCGCGGCGCTTCTCGCCGCGGCGGCCCCCTCTGCGCCGCTTCTCCTCCATGTCCACTTTCTACCTGCTGGACCTCCGCACGCGCCAGGCCGAGCTGGGCCTGGACTACGGCGCGCCGCGCATGCGCCTCGGCGACGCGGCCTTGGTGTTCCGTGGCGGCCGCTGGGCGGCGGAGGGCCTGCAGGCGCGGGCACGGCCGTCCCCGCCGACCAGCCCGGCCCGGAGGCCGCGGGGGCCGCGGGCCCAGAGTCAGGCTCTTCAGGAGGAGAACAACTACCTGAAGCTGCAGCAGGAGCTGCTCATGGACATGCTGGTCGAGACCACGGCGCGCGCGCACCTGCTCGAGAAGCAGCTGGAGCCCGCGGCCGCCGCGGCGCGCGCCTGGCGGAGGAAAGTGCGCATGTGCGAAGGCGCGCGCGGCCTCCAGAGCGAGTCGCGCGCGCTGGGCTCGCGGTGACGCAATAAAGCCCTGCCGCGCACGCGCGCTTCGCCCTCGCCGCGGACCCTCCAGGCTGCTGGGGACCCCGGGCGGGGAGGGCTGCTGGGGAGGCCGGGGCCGGGGCGGAGGGTCGGCGTGGCGTTCACGGCCGTGCGAGGGCGAGGTCCGGAGTGCTCCGGAACGCAGGGGGAGCGCCAGGGGCGCCGGGCCGCGAGGTGGGCAGGGCCCGGCTCGAGACTCCCCGCGGTCCTCTGCGCCCTAGGGCTCGGGAGGGTGAGAGCCACGCCGACTGAAGCTTTTTGGAAATTTTAGAGTCCTCGCTAGGCGTGGTAGCCGCGCCTGTTAGCTCAGCACCCTGGGAGGCTGAGGCAGGAGGATCCCCACTAGCCCTAGGCCAGCCGGAATTTTAAGCAAGACCCTGTCAAGACACCACCCCCATATTTATTTTGAGGAAAACCGGGGGCGGGAGTAGAGCCCTTGCTTAGCGTGAGCGAAACCCTTGGTTCAATCCCTAGCGCCAGAAAACACAAAATGCAAGGCTCTTGGGTACAGAAGGAAGGCGGGGACTCTCCCACAGTCACCCGCGTTTCCTCTGGGCTGTGGCCCGTCTGCTTGGGCAACCAGGGCAGTACCGTAAGCTCCTCCGGGTCTGCCCCATTTCCTGAGGGTTGCAAGACGGCTGTGAAGGATGTGGCGTCCTCCTTCAGTGTGACTCGCTTTTGGAGGAAACTTGGGTCCCTGGGCCACCCCGTCAAGCGATAATGTGTATTAATTAAATCAACACAACAAAATGTCATTAGACAATTCTTTTGAGCAGTACTCTTTTGTGTTTTAATAATTCATATTTCTGTTAAGATGGATTAAGTATTTAAAATATTTATGATGGTTGTGAAATAAAATTTCCCTTGAAAACCAGCAGATGGCTGCTGTGGTGCACGCCTGTAATTGAATCACTCCGGAGGCTGAGGCAGGAGTGTTAGAAGCTCTTTTCTATCAAAATATAGCAAGAGTGTCTCTCTCGAACTCTAGTTCACTCCAGGCTCCCCTCACCCAATTTTATGTTGAGCCGACTGAGTTACAGAAAATGTTCACTTTGGATTCCAGGAACACAGCAGACCGCCAAAGATAATTATCAACAGCCGGGAACTCCCTGTCCCCGCCTCCTTCCCTTTATCAACCCCGCCCAGCCCTTAAGGCCCGCCCTTCGCACGGACAGTAGCCAGTAGAGACAGAGTGTGCCCTTCAGCCCAGCCAATGGGGAGAAGGTCAGCAGCTTCCGGTGTTAGTAAACACAGCCTGCTGTGGCCTCCCTGCGCCGCTCCCTCTAGGCTGCGTGCAGCGGTAATCCTTGCCTCTCGAGACCTCCTGGTGTCTGAGTGCTTTATTACCTATACTGATAGAGTCTGGGGTGTATTCCAGACAGGAGGATGGAAAGTTTGAGCCCAGCAATTTAGCCACTTAGCAAGGCCTCTTGCAAAATAAAAAATAAAGTAGTGGGGGGCAGGTATGGTGGTCCACGTGTGTAATTGCTGCACTCAGGTGGCTGAGGCAGGAGGACTGCCTCGAGCTCAAGGCCAGCCTCGGCTACATGGCAAGACCCTGTTTCAAAAAGAAAATGGTGGGAGGAGGTCTGGGAATGTAGCTCGGTGAGATCTTGGGTTCAATCTCCAGTAATCGGGTATGGGGGAGAAAAGGAAGATGCTTTACATAGAGTAAAAATGTGCTATAGCTGAATAATAAAATATCATGAAGGTGATGTAAAAATGCCTAAAATTTGGAGAATATTGCTTTGGCCTCATAGCTTGAAAAGAAGTAGCAATCCTAGGGTAGAAAGGAGTTACTTCCCCCAGAGGAGGGCAGGAAGCTGGGTGCCCACAGCCCTACAGTATTGGGGTTCAGGGAGCAGGGACCTGCAGTGAACGGGCAGTGTGGTCGCTGAGGTCTCTGACGCTGACCTTTCTGCTCCGGAATTTCACTCCATGACCTTAGCC
>RJWT010034534.1:0-13659 GCA_004365215.1 Cuniculus paca
GTCTGACCAAAACAAACAGGAAATGACAAAAGCAAGACTGTTTCTATACTAGGTGATCTAAACGATTTGATGCCTGTGCCGGTATGAGAAGGCAGGCCAGTTTCAGCTGTCATTTAGGCTTAAATAATCTGAGAAAAAAAATTTTGTTCTTAGTCTTCCTCTTCTGTGAGTTTCTGGTTGAAGTGTTTTTTTGTTTTGTTTTGTTGTGTTTTATTTTTTTAAATATTGGATTTTCAAGGCTTTAATTATTCAGGAAAAAAATTCAATTTCTTTAGGAAATTACCTCCTTTCTTTTAGGAATTTGAGCTTTACCAAACAGAAACAATAAATAGGAAATAGGGTGTCTCCTTGAAGTGAATGGAAAAGTCAAACTAGCATCTTGCAACTTGCAGAATGTGTGACCAAATGAGGACTGTTTTCTATAAAACATTAAAGGTTCTTTTCCATGTGTTCCTTAGCTTTCTGCTTATAAAAGAAAGTCTTTGTATTTAGGGGAAAGTCATTAACTGAACTCCACAGTATGTCTTACCCAATCCTCAGAATAATGCTCTATCTTGTCAATAAGGGCTGTGGAGTACAGCAGTCACATATAAGGTGGATGGGGACAAATAGGGACCTTGAGGTGCCATACACTGCTTGGCATTACAATCCACACTATGAAAGTGTGAAATAAGCTTCAGGACAGATTTCTTTAATAGACAACTTCAAAAAATATTTTTGCAGTTGAAAGTTGTTTTCAGAAAACTGGAGGGATTGAGTAAATGTTATTCCAAGGTCGTTATGCTTGAGTTCTACTCTCAGAATGGGTGCTGCCTCTATAAATTCTCTAGGATAGAAATGTCTAAAATGCAGCTGTTTTAGGATGCAGACAAATGCGGTACATCCACTCTGTTTCAGGCACTGTGCTTATAGTAAGATTCGAGCTTAATAGCCTCACAAGGTGTTTCACTTGAATTGTCATTCAAAGAAGCTCTCTTAATGTATATCACTGATCTATACTTCAAGCCATCTCTCTAGTGGCTGATACCCAAGCATGTTGCGTAACTATTGCCCTTGATTTATAGAAGGACATGTCTGTCTTTGCTTTTGATCATGCCATCTGCCCACAGAAGGAAAATTTCCAGGCCAGTAATTCTGCCTTGCGACATCCACATTTTTACCACCCCACTATGTAGCAGGCAGAAAGCTATTCTTACGTTACAAAAATTACTGTCTACAAATCTGGCCTGCCCTTTGATTCATCCAGGCTGATGCTCTGATCTCCTGACCTCCCAAGGTACAGGCAGGTCCTGAAGGGTTGGCGACCTTTCTGACTGAACAGCAGTGTTGACCTCACAATAGTGTCACACAGACAGCTAGTGCGGAAATGCCCTTCTCGTCTTTTGCAGCTCTTCCCGCTGTGTGCTGCAGTGATGTCTCCTGATGAGTGGTGAAGGCATTTTCTGGACAGTGTAGACCTTAAGGCAGACTTAAAACCCACTTCCAAATAAATAGCTTCACTCCAATCAAGTCAAACGAAGTTAGTCAGCATCTCTCTCTCCTCAACATTGGGGATTTTCTAGTAAGTCATAATTCAATCCTTCATTAGAGGGAAGAAAAAAAAAGTGTAAATTAAAAATATCCTCAGGCAAGCCATTCCCAGCAGCAATAGCCAAAATCTCTTCTGGCTAAACAAAAGGCCGCCAGACCGCTATCAGTTTAGACCACAATTAATTTAAAATTTCGACTTCCAAAATAAAGTGAGGGAATACAATAATCCCAATTTACTTTTTTAATAAAAAGCTTAAGTGGGAAGAGTCCATTGGGAATACTCAGCCCTGGCCAAGGTAATTCAAATCCTGAGGACAGTCTCCCATTTAAAATGCACAGTCACAGGGCAGCCAGCGTCTCTTCCCAGAATGCTTCCTCTGGGTTTAAGCCGATTCTCTTATCCATTTTTTTCTAATTTTTAAAAGTAAAGTTGGACTAGCAGTAATTGCCTCTAAAATGCAATTCTAAAGGATCAGGAGACTGTTTTCAAAGAATGCTCTTCAAAAGCTATAGCGAACAGAGAAAGAGCAGATCTTTTTTTAAAAAAATGTGCCAAACGCATAAACAGGGACTGGATTCTTGAGCCATGAGCAGTGAGAGAGGTCGAACACAGAGGAGGTGGGACTGGGAACTGGATATGGGTATAGATACGGATACGGATATGGATACCGATACCGGTACTGATACGGATATGGACAGAGAAACGAGAAAAGCTGATGATCCCAAAAGCCTCCTTCTAGAAGGCAATCTGGGTCAGAGAACCATCACGGGTCCAAAACGGTATGTGAAAAAGAACTGATTTCCTCTGGGACTCAATTGTCTCTGCTAAATAACAAGAGTAAAGCAGAGCCCTTCACTGCAGGACCAGACATAGTAGGGTAGGTAGGCCATCGAGAGTATTCTTAGGCACCGAGGAAAAAGGGACCTGGAGAACTATTGACATTTAGTACAGGACAGAGGCATTGGCACAGAAAGAAGTTCGCCGATGCCATCCTGATGTCAAAATTTAATAGAATATTTACTTGGTCCTTCTGTGGTTGAACATAGCCGCATTCCATGCTTTGATGACAACACAGTTTTTTTTCATTTCCCATCTTTCTGTATGTTCTGTTTCCTACACTGTCTTTACATATTACTATGTCTCAGTGTCCCTAAGGGGTCCTTTCTATTACATATACTCCCTGCCTCTTTAGCTTTATTACCAGTAAATAATTGACTTCTAAATCTATTTGTGTCCTTGCATCTTTTGAAAACTATATCAGCAGTGGTTAACCTTTTAGAGCTTTCGATGATAATAAACAGCTAGTTGCAGCACACATGTCATAGGTTCGCCACCACTTCTCTATATGTACAAGGGCTTTGCCAGAAACTTTCATCTGCATTTACTGATGGCACTTGAAATTAAATATCACCGTATTTAAAATTAAACTTGAACTCTTCACCCATTCTCCTATTTCTCCAAGGCAAACTTCCCATCCCTCTGTATTTCTCCTCATAGTTTTCATATGAATATCTGTTATGACTGATCATTTCCCTAGAAATTTCATGTGGAAGTCATAACCTTCAATCTGATAGTATTTGGGCTGTATTAGGTTAGATGAGAGCATGAGGTTGGAGCCATCACGGTTAGAGTAGGAGGAACACAGTAAAGCTTTGCTCTCTTTCTCCTTTCATACCCACAAAAATGATCATATGAATGCACAGTGAGACCACAGCTGTCTACAAGGCAAGAAAATTGGCTTCAGAGTAAACCCTGCTTTCTGGCACCTTGACTTTAGACTTCACAAACTTCCTAACTGAGAAGTAAATGTGTGGGGCTTAAGCACCCATTCTGGTTATTAGCTATGGCAGCCTTGGGAGGCCATATTCAGTTTTCTGACTATTTATGTTGCTTCCTTCTTTTGAAAAACTAGTTTCCCTGAAATTACTCTGGCAAAGTTGTATTCATCCTCCAAAATGTAGCTTAAATATCCACTTCTTTGTAAAGCATTTTCTGATTTTCTTTTTTGTTGTTTGTTGTTGTTGTTGTTTTGGTTTGGTTTTTTGATACAAGGTCTCAGAATGTAGTTCAGGTTGGTCTTGAACTCACTGTGTAGCCCAGGGTGGCCTTGAACTTGTGGCAATCCTCTTGCTTCAGCCTCTAGTGCTGGGATTACAGGCATGTGCCACCACACCTGATGCTCTCATATTTCTATACCTTACAAACTTTTTATATTTCAGAAAATATTCCACTCTAATATAGTTTTAAAACTTTTTAATAAATGTTTCACAATTTCTAATCTGCATGTTTTCATTTTTGCTCATTTAAAACATGCAAACTAATTGTGATTTCCTCTATAATTTGTTGCTTTTTAAAATTTTTATGAAAAGATAAAACAAAATTTCATAAGCAAATGGAAGATAACAATAGTTATTACACTGTGTATTATTATCTTCGAAGTATTCACAGTACAAGACATAAACTCAAATGATTCTTACGAAAAAGGAGAAACAGAAACTCCTTAAAAGAGTACTTTTGAATGTTGAACATAAAAGTATTCCTACTTTTAATTAACTCCTAATTTAATATCATTGTGATCAATAGGTTCTATATGCTGTCAGTTCCTCAAATGTATGCTGTAACTTCTTTTTCTGACTTAATATTTGGTCAAATTTTGTAAATTATTTTTGCGAGCTTCAAAACACTGAATATTATTTGATATCTGAAGAATCCATGCATAAGTATTAGTTTAAGGTCACGAGTGCTTTTTAAAATGTTTTTGAACTGTAGGTTTCTGATAAAAATGTATCAAAGTCTTTTTGAAGACATTAATTTTTAAAAATTTTTACTTAATCTATTTACTTTCTTTAATTTTTCAATAGTACTGGTTTGCAGTACACAATAATTATATTCCTTACAGGTAGTTTGTACACATACATAACACATCTTAATTGTCAGAAAGATGATTTTTTTGAGGATGTTTTGTTAGCTACAAACAAGTTCATGATATTAATATAGTTGTATAATCTGAAAGCTTTTATTACATAATATTTTAACTTTTCTATCAATGATTTTTAGCTTCATATATTTTATAATAAGATGAGAGTTGCAAATTAAAACAACACTGAGATTCCATCTTACACCATAAAGAATGACTATTATCAAGAAATCAACCAATAACAAATGCTGACAGGGATGTGGGAAAAAAGAAAGCCTTCTTTACTGTTGGTGGGAGTATAGACTGGTACAACCACTGTGAAAATAAGTGTACAGATTCCTCAAAAAACTAGCACTAGAGGTTCCATTCAAGCTAGCTATTCCCCTTCTTGATATCTTCCTGAAAGCATTAAAAGAATCATACCATAGCAATATAGGAACACCCATGTTTGTAGCAGCACAGTTTGTAATAGCTATTTCTTGGAAACAGTGTAAATGCCATCAAACAATAAATTAATAAAAGTGTGGATTTTCTATACAATGAGTACTACTCAGTCATAAAGAAAAATAAACTTGAAAGCCAGGCCTGGTGGCACACTCCTATAATCCCAGCCCTCGGGAGGCTAAGACAGGAGGATTGTTGCGAGTTCGAGACCAGCCTGAGCTACAAAGTGAGCTCGATGCCAGCTTGAACTGCATAGCAAGACCCTGACTCAAAAAGACAAGGACTGAGGATCCAGCTCAGTGGCCTAAGCACATGCCTGGCAAGTGTGAGGTCATGAGTTCAATCCCCGGTGCCACAAAAAAAAAAAAAAAAGAAAGATAAACGAGCTATCTCTAGGTATATGGATACACCTTGAGACCATACTTTTAAGTGAAATACATTGGACACACATGTGTAAATATATTGTTTCTCTGGTGTGAAAAATCAAAAGTGTAAATAAGACTAAAATATATAATAGACATTATAAAATGTTCAAATGGGAAGCGGAACTAGGAAAGAGTGATGGGGAAAGGACGAAAGGGGATAAAATAAGAAAAGAAGGAAAACATTGAAACAAAGTTTTTGTAAATAAGAAGGGCAAGAGGAGTTATGGGAGGGTAAGGGAATGGAAAAAAAAAGAATCAAGATATATCATGTACCAGTACCAATTCCCTACAATGAATGTGGTCATTATGTATACCTAAAATGTACAATAAACTTAATTAATTATATACAAGTAAATAACAGCAAAAATGAAGCAAATAAAATCATAAAAGAATATTCATTTTGTCAGATTAGTGTATTATGAGCACACACATACAGATATCTAGACATGGGCATACAGACACATACATTTCATATTTATATTTGCATTTATATTTATAAATATTTGTTTCATTTGTTTGCTCATTTGTTTCTAAAATCTACGTATGTATTTTAGTTTTTTTCTGAATAATAGTTTTGGGTCATATATTAAACTTTAATTTTCAAATTTTAGTTGTGCTATGAAAAGTTTTGGAAGTGAATACCTGATAATGTTTCATGCCTTTGAAAAGGTGAATATAACTGGTTCCAATTTTTACACTGTGGTTTACTATAATGATTGATTTCAGAATCCTTTTAGTAACAGCACACAAGAACAGACTGTGCTTGTCTGCCTAAATCCACATTCAGGGACATTATGTTGGAAATTTAAAATAAGCTATAGTGTAATCATTAAATCAAATACATTGGCAAATTCTAAAACCTGAGTTTCTGTTGTATAGGTGAGACCACTAAGCATTTTCTAGTACATCATTAGATGTACTTCTTGTGGCTATGATTATATTTTATATACAATTTATTGTGGTTTCTTTATTCTTAACTTCTGATGTATTAGGAAAAGTTTTCAGTCTTTAAGTGTATGTATTTTTTCTGTTTTGATTTCATTTTTAATGTAAGTAGTCATCATATGTATGTGTGTTATTGTTTTAATATTTGATTTTAGATTTCCTGTCTGCCCTTTTTATATCTTTTCATAAAATTTTTAAACTCTCTGATTGTTTCTAATCTGACCTGATGCATATGAACTTCAGATTCAGCATTTAAAATGTTTTTTAGACATGTTTTCCTACAATGATATTTATGTTATTACAGGTGAAGTTACTTCCATTTGAGGAAAAAAAAATACTTTTAAATCATTACTCTTTCTGACCAAAAATTTAGTACACATGTATTGCTGAAATGTATATATATTATTTAAGAAGGAACAAAATTTTAAATTCTCTCATATAGAAATAGCAACTTCTAACTATATTTTTTATAAAATTTGGAACAATTCCAATAATTATATAGTTTTGTATTTAGTGTTCCAATTTATATTATTCTGCAAAAATTGTTCAAGATATCTAATATTTTCCAAAAATTAATTTTAATATATGTATGACTTTTTAATGTAGAGGCATTATATCTATAAAGTTTATTGTTAAACATTTAGGTCACTTATTTTGTTCAGTTGTTAAAAAAAGTGCTGTAATTTATAGAACATGTTTTTATATATATCTTTTTCATATTTCTAATTACCTTTTAGAAATTATTTCTTCAAATACAATAATTTTTTTAAAGGTATAAAATTTTTTGGATAACTTTTTCATATTGTCAAAGTCTTCCAGATAAAGTTCATACTAATATATTTTACAAGCATTCCTAAAGTTAGCTTATGTTACAGTTTATCTCCAATGCTATTGAATTCCACATATTTAATTTTGCTCTATTTTTTTCTTATACACTGTAACTTAGAAGAGGCAAAGAAAAGAAATTTAATTTTTTAGGGAACACATTGAAATATTGAAATTGTTAGTGGATGGTGTTTCGTTATTTTAAAGAAAATTAATTTATACCACTATTACTGTCTGCATTCATTCATGGAAATGTAAAGAAGTCTGTCAGATGACGTTAAATGAGAGACGAAATCATATTATTTCCTAAGAACCAAAAACATTTGATATGCAGATTGTTTACATCTTTTTATTCTTTTGCGTGCAATAAAACCAAATAGTCTACTGTCTATCAAAATTAATCCTTTCCTACATTCTTCACATATCAATGTACCATGTCAAATACCATCATACATATTTTTATCTCCTCACAGCAGTGGGAAGAGTTGATGATAACAACATCCAGATTATCTGAACTTGATCAAGGGCTTTAGCAAACATGAAACAGCCTTCCTTTTCCCTATAAATAGTATTCTTTTCCACTAATCTTGTTTAGAGACCCTGAAATGTACTGATCTCTGTACTTCCTAGCTTTGGATTTGGCCATGGCATTATGTAAATCTAAATAACCGAGGCTTTTGAATTTAGGCAGGTGTCTCACTATTGGTTCATTTATTTTCAAGGTCACAGAATCTGTGGATAAGTTTGAAATTTGACCAAAAGAAATGGAATAAATGTTTATTTTGAAACTACTTGGGAGGAGATCAGCACGATAGGTTGATGTGATGGCCCTGGTCAGGTGTGAGAGAGGTGTTTCTGTCTTAGGAATGGGGTAGGTCTAGACTGCGGGGTGAGGGAAAGTCTTCTTAGCTAAGGGTCAATCACTGGAAGGGAAAGTCAGATATTGGCACAATAGGAGGTATTATGGATACAGTATAAATTATTTTTTGGTAGTGCTTCAGTCCTACCAGAAAAATAAACAAACAACAACAGCAACACTCTTCTCAAGGCATTTTGCATCAAATTAAACAAAAGGAAGTCCTTGTCCTTGTTAGCACATAGCAGGACTTGGGAGAGTCTGTGCTGTGTCCATCAGAAGTGGCCAAAGACAGCTCACAAGTTCTCATGGAGAACAGGGTTGGGACCCATAGTACAGTAGGAAGAGATTTGTAAGCATGCTCCCAGGAAGTTCTAGAAATAATTATAAAGGACACGAAAGTTAAAAAACCAAGTTGTTCTTAAAGTCAAATGGAATAGGACTTATGATTTGGCCATTAAAGGAAAACATGATTAAACACATTGTGAAATGTTGAAAAATTTTGTTCATCTTATTTTCTACATACTATAACAATAAACAGTCTCCCAATTTTTGTACTTTAACTTCTTATAACTATCTTTTGAATCATTTTAAGATTATCCATGTGGAGCTATCAGAATAACCACTGCAATTAAACAAACTCAATGACAATTGATTTGGTGGAACTGTATCTTATAAAATAAACATAGTTCTTCAGTCATTTTGGCATGGTAAGAAGATGTTACTCTTAACTGTCTTGTCCCCAAATTGAAAGATACAGGTTGGTCTGTGTTCTCTTAAAATCTGATTAAAAATCCTTTATATCTTCTCTTGCTTTTCTGAATTATTTAAAAGTTTTCATCAAAACTGTTTAGCTATGTAAATTAAACTTACCTGCTACATCCTAAACATGATCTGGCTAACAATGAGCAAAATGAAATGACTCCTCTCTGGATTTACATGCTGTTAGCTAGTAAAAACCATAATAACATGAATTTGCCTTTTTTAGAAGCCTGTATTGTTCATAAAAGAAAAGTACCATATCACAGACCTGCTATCACTTTGGACTATACTACAGATAAACCAAACTAACAAAAATGTTTCCTTGGTTCATCCCTACGAATGAAGTCAACATTAAATGACACATACATTAAAATAGACATAAAACATTTAACATTGGCATCACATTCATGATGTGAAAATTGTTCGTAAGAGCTGAGATAGCCTACTTCCCTTGCTAAGAGAAGCTTGGAGGGATTATTTCCTTCTATGCCACAAAATTCCTTCCCACTGTAACAAAAACAGTCATAATGATACTTAGTTTATTTCTCAATCATTTGTTTGATGGCAGAAAAAGAAAGATGCTAGGATATTGGATTACATACTCAGTGAAGGACTCTGCTTCATTATGAAGAGTTGTAAAGAAAGATATAATCACTGACAGAAAATAGTTTCACTGTCCCATAATAGTATTTGTATTAAAAAGGTACCTATTAGCTTTGCAAGAGGTACTTTTATGGACTTCTCTTCATTATGTTTCTGTGAACATATGATTTCTAAAAGTAAATTACTGAAGTTTCCATATTTGATCAACTTTAGATTTAAATCTGTTTCAAGAGTTAGAATAAAATATGCTCACTGACTTTGAAGTTACAAAAAAAGTTACAAAATAACATTTCATCCTCTTGAAAGTCTACCTCCTATGTGCTAGTTTAGCTCAAATATTAGAATTTTAAATAGCGCTCGTGACAAGATTGCAATCTTTACCAAGGCAGAAAAATGAACTTGGATTTAAGGATTTAAATTTCTCGTATGTTATCAGGATTTCAACAGGAACAAGATTCTTATATAAGGTGATACAGGAAGAATACAACCACTAGAAATACCACCCTTTTTATCCCCTCACCTTTGGAAAATGATTCAGGAGAGGAGGTGGCTAATTCGTGAGAACCCACTACAGATCTGAATAACCTTTGCATTCCTAGAGCCCTGGGCTGCATATCAAGGTTTTGAAAGTCAAGAATAACAACAGAAGGAAAAATGGAAGATGAGAGATACAGTGCATTGAATTCATCGTTTTTCACAAACATATGTTTTAAGATAAACTTACACACCAAAACCCCTATCTTCTGTCAATTTTAGGTGATCTCTATGGCCTCTATAACCAAACCACTGGTATCTCCAAACGGATGCATGAGGTAGGTAGAAAATTCAATAACAAGAGCCTCCTGCCTGTGCCTGGAAGGTATATATTTTATTCCCATGTCCTACTTCCAGACTTTACTGCTGCTGTCTCTTTTCTTTCATTTTATCCTTTAAAATGTAGAAAATAAACAAGTAAACAAATGCCTACCTTCAGACAGGTCAAGGTCCTTATGCAGATAAGTGCCATTTCCTCTATCAATTTCTAGTTTATGTTAACTATAAATAACCAGATAGAAATAAACACAAATAGAGCCCAAGTTGATGGACTTAATTAAAAAAAATAGCTCAACTTTCATAGCGTTCAATTATTTATGTGTAGCAGAATATTTTATTACCATAAAATCTCTAGTAAATTTAAAATATTTGTCTCAGTCCCTATATTTCCTTAAAGAAACTCTTTTCCTGTTGAAAATCACACTTTTTGAGCAGGATTACTCTTCTTTAGCCCAGGTTCCCCAGGGAGATGAAATGGGTCTTCTGATTAATGTTTTGTTTGGGTGTATATCACTTACTGAAACAGAAAGTCTTGTTGCAGAATTGAAATGTCTTTGATGTAGGCTGTTTACTGTCATGTTCATGCATTCCCAGGAGACTCTAAAGTGGGTTTACTGTTGATGGTTGCCTTGCCTTGCTCGCAAAAGAGACTTATTTATCAATATTAGAATCAATCTTATTCTTAATTTTTATTGGGCCATGGGTTGATAAGACAATTGGTGATGACATGAATTAGAATGAATCTGTTTACTGCCACCCCAAACCAAACACTTCTATTTGTTTTAAGTGGAAGTTTTAAAGATGCAGTGCACAGGAAAGAGAGTATATAAACTCTCAAAATTGAACTTGGATGTTACTGCTAAGAATCAATTGAAATGATATAGAAAAACTGGCTTTCAGAGAACGTAAACGTTTAGTGAGAATCCTTGGTATTTGATGGCAATGCTACATAATTAGCAAAATAAAATCAGAATACACACTACTTTGTGTATCTTAAATGGAACAGCACATGCCAAGATTTGCAACAGAATTTCCAAATGCCAACATTGCTTTCATTTAGAGAACAGAAATGAATGGAATGTGACTCAAGTTTCTATTTATTTCAGAAAATGTTTTAAATGTTTAGAGAGACATTAAGTACTATTTGAATTTGTTTTTAATTTCCTACAAAAGTCTTTTGGGTTAATCCAGTTTGTACTTTGTGTTTTATTCAGGTGAAATGTTGCTGCACAATACTGGTTCCATGTTGTTGGATACAGGCCCCAATGGGATACTGGAGGGAATGTGGGCTTGGCACACCACTCGAAATGTGCCTAATTGATAATTTTAGTTATATCATACTAAACTAAGGATATATTAAAGCTTGATAAATGGTACGTAAATTAACCAACATTTTAATTGCAATGTTAGATGTATTAATATTGAAATAGAAACTGGCACTGTCATGTTCAAAGATGAATTACCCTCCTTGACTCTCATTAGGATGGATACCTTCAAAAAACAGAAGGTAACAAATGTTGATGACAATGTGGAGAATCAAATCCCTTGAGTACTGTTGATGTGTATACCAAATGTTACAGCCGCTGTGGAAAATAGTAGGATACGTCTTCAAAATTTCAAAATGCAGTGCCTGCCTGGCAAGTGTGAGGTCCTGAGTTTGATTACTGGTACAAAAAAAAATTAAAAGTAGAATTCCCATGTGATATAGCAATCCTACTTCTGAGGATATAGTCAAAAAACTTGAAAGTAGGGACTTGAAGAGATGTTTGTCCTCATGTCCATAGCATTAGTAGTACTGACAGTCATCAAAAGATGAAAGCAACCCAAGTTTCAAATGCAACCCATAACCCATTGGCAAATGAATGGATACACAAAATGTGGCATACACACACAATGAACATTAATTACTCAACCTTAAAAAGATGGTCCCCAAACAAGCTATCAAATGGCTAAGACTTGAGGACATTATACTAAGTAAAATAAGCAACTCACAAAAGGAGAAATCTATGATTCCACTTATGTGAGGTATGTTGAGCAGCCAAATTCATAAAATATGGAATAACTTAAAAAAATGTGGTTGCTAGGAGCCAGGGGAAATGGGAATGAAACTATTGCTTCATAGATGCAGAATTTCAATTTTGCAATGTACAGTGAGCTCTGAAGATGGTTGATGATTCACATAGCACAGCAATGTGAGTATGCTTAGTGCCACTGAATTATGTGTATGCTTAAAAAGGATTAAAAAGGTACATTTTATATTATTTATTTTTTTCCCTCAGTTAAATTTGCAAAACATTGACATTCTGGTGATATTGTTGAAGGAATAGCTCCATATTTCTTTTGGATTTAAAGCTAAGTGTTTCTGAAAGATGAGAATTTTCTAAGAAATTATTAACACTCCATCTATTAGAATCCAAAGATTACTACATTTATTATTTTAAAAAGATTCACTTTTAATATCAGTGATATGTGACATGCACTCTATAATTTAATAGAATATTAAATAATACGACAATGTATTGGGAAGTCTAACTTGTCATTGTATTTATCGTGTAGCTTTCTTTATATTTTTATTATTATAGTTTCTCAGCTCTCAGAGTAAAGAATAAGGAAATAATCTTTGAATCAGGCTTCCCAAAGAAGAGTCTGCTTAATCATGACTTTAGAGTGAATTAAAGTTGTATTTCAAATGTGCTGGTCATCTATGTGAACAATGAAATAGTACCTTTTTTGAAAAATTAGTTACATTTAATATAGCTTTATTGAGCTCTGATTTGTATACTATAAAATACACTCATTGTGAGTGCACGATTTAAGCATTTTTAGTATATATAAACAGCTCTAAAGCTATTACTATAATCTCATGATAGAAAATTTTCATCACACCATAATGATATTTTGTATCTGTTGTCAATTCTATCACTCCTAACCCACTGCTATCCTTTCTCCATAGTTTGCAGTTTCTTGAAATTTAAAATATAATTAGATAATATGTGCTCTTCAGTGTCTGTTTCTTTTTCTTAGCATAATATTTTGAAGTTGATTCATTTTGTAGCATACATAATTTGTATCTTTTTATAATACTGAGTTGTATTGCATTGTGTTTGTTCAATCACCAGCTGATGGACATTAAAATGTTTATAGATTTGACTATTATGAAGAAGTCAGTTATTAATATTCACTTCAAGTAACTTAGTGTGAGTACTTTCTAAGGAATGTAACTGATATGCTATGTACTCACTTTTATGTTTAACCTACCAAGAAACTGTTAAACTTTCTTTGACAATGTTGTCTTGGTTACTTTTCTCTTATTGCTGAGACAAATATACCCAACTTCCAAAATTAAGGAAGGAAAGGTTTATTTAGTTCACAATTTGTGGGAATTTCAGTCCATAGTCAACTGGCTCCAAGGCAGGTTGGCATGGTTGAGGGGCAATTGATCATGGTGACAGAAGACAGAAAAGGCAATAAGAGCAAAAGGGGAAACAGCAAGCTTTTTTTCCTCCCTTATATTATAAGCAGGTTACCCATTCCCTAG
>RJWT010034535.1:0-13649 GCA_004365215.1 Cuniculus paca
AATTCAATCTCTTTCTCTTCCTCCTTCTCTCACTCCATTTGGAATACCCTCTGCCATATTAAGATATAGCATGAGAGGCCAAGAAGATACTCATGCCATGTTTTTGCATTTCCAAGCCTCCAGAACCACAAGCCAAATAAACTTTCAGTCTTTATAAGCTACCTTTTCTCAAGTATTTTCTTATAGCAACAAAAAAAGTTAAGGATATTTTAGCTTTCCTGTTGCTAAGACAAACTTAAAGGAGGTGAAGTTTAATTTGGCTCACAGTTTCAGAGGACTCACTTCAGCTGATGGCTGGCTGCATTGCAGAAAGATCATCATAGAAGGGTATGGTAGAGCAAAGATTCTTAGTTCACAGCAGTGCAGAAACCAAGCAGGGGAATAACATCAGAGAGGAAGGGTCTAATGAGCACATATAGTACCCAAGATACATGATGCACACAGACATACACAGAAGTATGCTTTACTAATCCCCAAGGCCTCCCAAGCCAATCATGTTGATGCAATTAAGCTCCACCACTGCAGAGGTATTGTACATGCCACAATATAAATTACCACCACATTCTCAGATTTTATACTTTGTAGTATAATATCTTCAGCTTATATTATGGGACTAGATGTTAGACAAATGGGCTTTGAAATTTAGATTATTCAGGAACTTAAAAACTGTTCAAATGCCCCTTCCCCACTGGGCTGCCCTCACTCACACCTGAAATACCTCCGCAATTGAGGGGAGCCGAGGTGCAGCCCACCCCCATACCTGAAAGACCTCAGCAACTGACCAGAAACTTGAGTGTCACTTTCCCACACCCAGATGACCTCATCACCCCACAGACTGTCAGTGACCCTTTCCACCACCTGTAGTACCTTGGTGGGGTATTCTGAGCCTCAGCAACCCTTCCCCCACCCAGAGGCCCTTGGTGGCCTGGCAAGAGCATGGGTGAGTCCCATGCCAGAGGACCTCAGTGGGTTAGCAGGAGCCTCAGTGAACCATCCCCCCACCCAGAGGACCTTGGTGAGCCAGTGACATCATAGGTGAGCCCTTCTTTCATATGGAGAGACCTGGGTGGTCTGGCAAGAGTGCTTCAAGGCCTCTTCCCACCAGAAGGAACCCAGCTAGGCCTGTGAGACCCCCAGTGAAATAGGGTCCTGGTTGGGGCACACGCTATAGATAGGTGGATCTGGTGGCCTGGAACAGTCTAAAGCAGCAGTAACAATATGAACTAAGGATTGGCTCATATCAATACTCCTAGGCTAGTCAGCCTAGGAAAAATATAGGACTCACCCAACTGGCCCCACAGGAGGAGTTCAGGTGATTGGCCCTTCCCCTACACTGTAGGACCCAGTAACAGGGAGAACATCAGTTACACAGTCAGACCATAAAACACATGTGATGGACAGTGAAGATTACTGGGATTGAAAGAACAAAATATTAACCCAAGAAATGAAAATGACAAAACAAAAAAGCTAAATGCAATCTCAAGTGGCTAGCCCATCCACAACAAGTACAGGAGACATAGAAATAGGGGACATTGGAAGTCACACATGTGACATTTCTGAAAAGATAGCAAGTGAAATAAGGAAACAAATCCATGAAACTACAGAGGAAATTAGATTACAAATAATCTCTCAAGTAAAGAAAGAAATGATAACCTTAATAAAGGAATTGCTCAGAATAGCTAGAGAAGACATAGATAAAAAAGTATAAGTGCATGGAAAAACAATGAAACCTTGGATGACCAATATAGAAAAGAAATAGAATGTATGAAACAAATTCAAAGAGCTATCCAGTAAATGAAAAATTCCACTGAAAGCTGGTAAAACTGCTTGAATGAAGCTGAAGATAGACTTTCAGACCTTGAAGACAGGATCATGGCTGGTGATCACAAAAGGAAATAACACTTGAATATAACAAGGGATGATGAAATAACAATTCAACAGCTTCAAGATAATGCAAAGAAAAACAATGTAAGACTGATAGATGTCAATGAAAAAGTAGGAGTCAATGCAAATAACAAAAAAATTTGCAGAAGTAATAGAAAATTTCACAAGAATGGGAAATGAATCTGATACACAGATAAGTGAGGCATGTAGAACTCCAAACAGCCATAACCCAACTAAATCTACACCCAGACATATAATAATCAAGATCCCAGAAATTCAGCATAAAAGCAGAATACAAATAGTTGTTAGACAAAAGAAACAGCTGACCTATGAAGGAAAGCCCATTAGAATCATGGATGACTTCTCAACACAAACCCTCAAGTCAAGATGAGATTGGAGTGAAGTATTTCAGGTCTGAAAGAAAACAACTTTGAATCCAGATTGATGTACCCTGCAAAACTACCTTTCAAAACTAATGGAGAAGTAAGACACTTCCATGACAAAGACCAATTGCAGAAATTCGTGTCCACCAAACCAACCCTAGAAAGACTACTGAAAGACATTCTAGGTAGAGATAAAAATGACCACAATTCCCAGAACAACATCAGAAAGAAACCACCAGGCAGGGCAAGCAATTAAACAGGAGAAAAGCAGTAAACCATTGACAGGAAAAATAACACGACAAAGATAAGCCAATACATATCAGTTATAGCCATCAATGTGAATGGCCACAATTCACCAATTAAAAGAAACAGATTGGCAGAATGGATCAAGAAACAGGATCCAACAATATGCTGTATTCGAGAAACACATCTAACTGAAAAAGAAACTCAGACTGCTAGTCAAAGGATAGAAAACAATATTCTATGCAACAGGAACCCAGAAAAGAGCTGTTGGTGTCTTGGATACTTTTCTCTCGTTGCTGAGACAAAATACCGGACACCCAAAGTGAAGGAAGGAGAGGTTCATTTCTTAAAGTTTGGAGGTTTCAGTCTATACCCAGCTGGCTCCAAGGCAGGTTGGTGTGGCTGAGGAGGCAGCCTTTCATGGTGGCCCACAAGTGGCAAGAGAGAATAGGGCAAAAGAGGGGAAATCATGCTTCCTTTATGACTTTACATTGTATGCAGGCTTCACCCCTGGGTGGGTGCAGTACCCACACCACCAATCCCAGCACTACACAACAAACCAATCACAAATACTAGATTCAGCCACTTCCATGACATGAGGCTTGGGAGACCACCTAGCCACAAGCCATAACAGGAGCTATTCTGTTTGCAGACAATGTGAACTTCAAATCAAAAATTATCAAAAGAGATAAAGGAGGTCACTACATACTTGTTATGGATTAAAAACTGGTGGTCAACTTGGCACCAGCTGAGTTAAATTGGCATGTTGCTGCATTTAGACAATCCACCTGAGGAAAGTTGCCAGCATAAAGAGAGATCTTATGGCTAATACCTTGTGTCAACTTGAGAAGTTGAGAAGTTTAACTGAGAGACTCAGCAGGGAGCCAGGATTCTTACTTTGTAAATATCCTCATCCTATGTAAAGGAGGGCAAGGACATTTTGGGAATGTTACACCCACCCTGGGAAGGGGGGTGGTGGCCTGTGTACAATTTAAGGGTAGAGAAGAGGCTGGCATTTTGCCTCTTTTGCTCTAGCTGCTGCCTTGAAGTGCTGCCCCAGTGCCATGCCACCCTGTCTTGGACCCAGCTGATTATGGGCTGAAATCTACAGAAACTGTGAGCTAAATAAACCTTTCCTTGCTTCACTTTGGTGTCAGGTGTTTGTCTCAGCAACAAAAAAAGTAACCAATACAAGAAACGTGGAGAGGAAGAGCGGAGGTGTTATGGGTTCTCCTAAGTGCTGTTGTTTGGAGCCATTGGTTCTCCTGGAGGAGCTTGTCAGGCTGGCTCCCCAATATGACTTTGGCTATTATCATCGGAGGAGCTCAGGACCTTGGCGAGAGTGGCTGCGGTTCACTTTGGGGACCTCTGGTCTTTGTGCTGAGCATCGCTTCCTGGCTCCGGAGAGGAAGATGGTTGCTGATCAAACTCCAGAAGAAGTTGTCACGCTGGCTTCCTGGCATGTACTTGACTGTTCTCAGTGTTGGAGGAGCACGGGACCTCGTCATCACTGAGGATGGCTGTGGTACTTTTTGGGGAGCCCTGGTTCTTATTTGAGTGTTGCTTCTTGGCTCCACTGTAGAACCCTCAACCTATTAGCACAGATCCTTTATCCTGCTGGCACAGACTTTCTAGTGTCCACTACTGGCCTTTGAGTCTTCCCAGAACAGACTTTGGTGTTGTGGACAGATTTCCTGAACTTTCTTATGTCTAATACTGGGTAACCATCATAAATAATATTAAAAATTCTGTGTCCTGATTGTAATCTTTCTCCCCACGACCCCTGACTATAACAATACTTGTTAGGGGAAAAATTCAAGAGGAAGAGATAACATTTATAAATATATATGTGCCACATACAGGAGGACCCAGCAATATAAGACATATACTAATAGACATGAAAAATCAAATATGCAATAACATATTTGTAATGGGGGACCTTAATACCCCATTGTCACAAAGAGATAGATCAATTAGACAAAAAGTCACCAAAGAAATAATAGAACTGAATTCAACCTGTGAAAAAATGAACTTACTAGATGTTTACAGAATGTTCTACCCACCAACATCAGAATATACATTCTTCTCAGCTGCACAAGGAACATTCTCTTAAATAGACCATATATTAGCCTGTAGAACATGCTTAAGTAAATGTAAAGGGACTGAAAGTATCCCATGCCTATTATCTAACCATAGTCCATTGAAATTGGAAATTGATGACAAAAGAAACAGCAAAAACCAACATACACATGGAAATTAAATAACACCTTCCTGAACAACCAATGGTCACATATTGTCACAGTTACTTTTCTCTCATTGTTGAGTCAAAATACCTGATGCCCAACATGAAAGAAGGACAGGTTTGTTTCATACAACTCTTGGAGATCTTAGATCATAATTCAGTTGGCTCCAAGGCAGGGTGGCAAGGTTGAGGGGCAACCATTCATGGCAACTGCAAGCAGGAAGAGCAAAAGGGTAAAAGAGGAAAAAACACATTTTCCCTACCTAATATAGTATGTTGGCTCTGCCCGTGGACAGGTGCAGCACTCACACTGCTAATACCAGCACTGGAAAATGAACCAACCCCAAATGCAAGATTCAGCCACCTCCATGGCTGCATGAGGCTTGGGAACACCTAGACACAAACCATAACATTCCACCTCTCGCCCCCAAAGACTCATGTACATCCTTTATGCAAAAAACATTTAGTCCATCTCCAAGAGTTGCCAAAGTCCTAACAGTCTCAGCATTGCTGACAAGTCCAAGTCCCAAGTCTCCTCCGAGACCTAAGGCAAACTCTTAGCTGCAAGCCCCTGTACAAATGAAAAAAAAGTTAAACACTTCCAACATTCAGTGGCACAAGATAAACATTACCATTCCAAAGGGTACAAATACGTGATACAAAGGAATGGGACTTTTGAATTCTCCAAAATCCAGCAGGGCAAACTAAGTCCTAGAGTTCTGTGCTCAGCATCTGAAGCAATCTGGTTGCAAGCTCCAAAAGGCTTGAGTGACTCCACCCCCATTGCCCTTCCAGGGGTTTTAGTACCCACAGCTTCTCTCTTAGGCCCACTCTGTTCAATCCTTGCAGCTTTCCTTAGATGATCCACATCCCTGGCTTTTTCAAACTTTTGGACTCTCCACTGCACCTTTGGCTTCACACTCACAGCTTCACACATTGTCCTCTCAGGGACACACTGCCTGGTCTCCCAGACCTTCTGAAATTGGGATGGAAGGCTTTTTAACCTCAGAACTTGTGCATTCTCAATGTACCTAAAACCAGTGCCATGTGGATGCTTCACAGGTCTGCTGCCAGCTGGAGCAGTGGCCAGGGTTTCCTTTCTCTTGGCTGTAGAGGTCAAGTGCCTAGATCACTGAGCTCTCTGAATCTGATTATGAGGAACAGATTCTCTATCTTGCCACCTGCTATGCTTTGTGCCTAGGTGCCCCCCCCAGCCTTATGTAGTCATGGAAGCAGCTGAATCTAGCGTTTATGATTTGTTTGTTGTCTAGCACTGGGATTTATGGTGTGAGTGCTGTACCTGTCCAGAGGTGAAGCAGGCATACAGTGTAAGGTTGGGAAGGAGGTGTGCTTTTCCATTTTTCGCCCTGCTTGGTCTTGCTGCTTGCAGCCAGGCTGTCCCTCAACCATGCCACCTTGCCTTGGAACCAGCTAAGTATGGACTGAATTCTCCAAGAACTGTAAGAAATAAACCTATCCTTCCTTCATGTAGGGAATCAGGTATTTTGTCACAACAATGAGAGAAAAGTAACCTAGACACCACCAGTCTGGAACATAGTGCTCTGCAGCTTTTCCCTCCAAGCAGAGTCTTTGAGGCTGCAATGGGTGGAGAGCCAACATTGCTTTGTGCAATGGCCCAAGGCTGTCTTTTTTTATTTTTCCGGCTGCTTCTCAGCAATGGATATCTCAGCTCTATCTTTGCAGTCCACAGCTTTACTAGAGCTTTCTTTCTGGACAAACTCACAACATTTTAAATCACCATGCTGGGCTCTTTGCTCTTGATTTGCAACATAAATCTGGCTAAAAGCCCCCAACAATACCCATGCCATTGTCTCAACATTTGATTGCCTTGAGATATCTTTCTCCAGATTAGTTAGGCCACCGCCCTTAATATCTATCTCAGGCAAAGTCTCTGGACATGAATAAAATGCAGACAAACTTTCTGCCAAGCCATAACACACATCATGTGGAGTCCAACAACCAATGCAGTGCTTCTTTCCAGCAGAAAACTCCCAAGTCTGGTCTTTACTGGCAGGCTTTCTGTCAACCTTCTGGTCTCCTGACCTCTGAACAGAATCTCCCCTACAGAACAGCCTAAGCTACTCCAGCTCTATGCATACAGGAAATATCTCTGAACCTTTCCAAACTCTTTCCACAAGCCATTCCCAAAGGCTCTTGAACCACATGGTTAGGTATAGTCACAGCAAGGACCCTACTCCTCTGGTACCAAATTCTGTCTTAGTTATTTTTCTATCATTGCTGAGACAAAATATGTGATGCCCAACATGAAGAAAGGAAAGGCTTATTTCCTACTATTTTTGGAGGTTTCAGTCCATACTCAGTTGGTGCCAAGGCAGGGTGGCATGACTATGAGGTAACCGTTCATGGTACCTGCAAGCAGCAAGAGTGAAAGGGTAAAAGAGGAAAAAACACACCTTCTTCCTTCCCTCATATTGTACGCTGGCTCCACCCCTGGGTGGGTGCAGCATTCACACCACTAATTCTACTGCTAGACAATGAACCAATCAAGCATGCTAGATTCAGCCACCTCCGTGACTGCATGAGGCTTGGGAGCCACCAAGACACAAACCATAACACATATGAGATTAAAGAAGAAATTAAACAATATCTACAATTAAATGAAAATTCAAATACAACATACCAAAACCTGTGGGGTGCAATGAAAGTGGTCCTAAGAGGGAAATATATAGCAATTGTGACATCTGGAAAACAGAACAAGCACAAATGAACAGCCTCATGATGCACCTCAAGCTTCTAAAAAAAGTAGATCAAGTCAACATCAAAGCTCATAGAATGGAGGAAATTATAAACATCAGAGCAAAAATTAATGCAATTGAGAATAAGAAAACAATACAAAGAATTAATGGATCAAAGAGTTGGTTCTTGAAAGAATAAACAAAATTGATAAACCCTTAGCCAACCTTATCAAGAAAAGGAAAGAAAAACCTCTAAATTCATGCAAAGATGAATGGAAAGAGTGAAATCACTACAGAACCCTTGGAAATTCAGAAGACCATCATCACCTGCTTTGAAAATTTTTACTCATATAGGCTGTAAGATACAGAAGAAACAGAGATTCCTAGAAACATATGAATTACCAAAACTGTATGAAGAAGGTATAAAAATTCTGAAAAACCCAATGTCAGTAACTGAAACTGAAAACATAATTTAAAACTTACCAGCGAAGAAAAGACCAGGTTGTGATGAATTCACAGCAGAATTCTATAAGAAACTTAGACAAGGTTTAATGCTAATACTCCTCAAAATATTTAATGAAATTGATAGGGAAACAATTCTCCATAACTCATTCCTGGAAACAAGAATTACTCTAATACCAAAAACTAGAGAAAGACCCAACCAAAAAGGAGAAATGTAGGCCAGTCTTCCCTAATGAAACATTGATGCAAAAATTCTGAATAAAATACAAGCAAACAGCATATAGCAAATTATCAAGAAGAGTATACACCATGACCAAGTGGGATTCATCCCAGGAATTCAGGGGTGTTTCAACATATGCAAATCAATAAATGTAATATACCACATCAACAGAGCCAAAGACAAAAATTAACATGATCATCTCAATAGATGAAGATAAACCTTTTGTTAAAGCCCAACACTTTTTCATGATAACTAACCTTACAGAAAATTGCAATAGAGGGTCTCTACCTCAGTCTGATAAAAGCTATCTTTGACAAATCAACAGCCAACATCATACTAAATGGACAAATACTGAAAGCTTTCACTCTAAAATCAGGAAAAAGACAATGTCCACTATCACCACTCCTATTCAAGATAATTCTGGAAATGTTAGCCAGAGCAATTAGAAAAGTGAGAGAAATAAAAGGAATAAGGATAGGAAAGAAAGAAGTTAAATTATCATTATTTGCAGATGACATGATACTCCACATAGAAGATCCCCAGAACTCCACCAAAAGACTACTAGCAGGCTGGAGATTTAGCTCAGTAGCTCAAGCTCTTGCCTGGTAAGCACAAGGTCATGAGTTCCATCCTCAGTTCACCCCCAATATTAAAGACTACTAGAATTAATAAGCAAATTCAGCAAGTCCAGCAAATTAGCTGGACACAAAGTCAACACTCAAAAATCAATAGCATTCCTGTACACAAACAACAAATTCACTGAAAGAGAAATTATGGAAATAACATCTTTCACAATAGCATCGAAAGAAAGAAAGAAAAGAAAGAAATATTTAGGAATCAACCTAACAAAGGATGTAAAAGATCTATTTACATTCAAAACTATAGTACTCTGAAAAAGGAGATTGAAGAGAACATCAGAAAATGGAAAGTTATTCCTTGCTTTTTGACAGGAAGAATGAACACAATGAAAATTTCCAAACTCCCAAAACTGTTATACAGATTTAATGCAATTCCGATCAAAATACCATTAATATACCTCACAAATCTGGAGAAAATATTCCTAAAATTCATTCGAAACATAAGAGACATAGAATAGCAGAGACAATCCTGGGCAACAAAGGCAAGAAAGGAGGCATCACAATCCCTGATTTGAAATTATACTACAAAGCTACTGTGATAAAACAAGCATGGTACTGGCAAATAAACAAACCTGAGGATCAGTGGAACAGATTAGAAGATACAGACACAATTACAGAGACACAGCCACCTTATCTTTGACAGAGGGGTCAAACATGCTCACTGGAAGAAAGATAGCCTCTTCAATAAATGGTGCTGGAAAAATTAACTTTCCATGTGCCAAAGACTAAAATCAGACCCATGTCTGCCACCATGCACTAAACTAAAGTCAAAATAGATCAAAGATCTAAATATTAAAACAGAAACACTAAATGTGCTGGAAGACAAGGTAGATAGAAATGTTGAAGACATTGGGGTAGGCAAAGAGTTCATGAACAAAATGCAAACTGCATAGGAAGTACTTTAAAGAATCAACAACTGGGATCTCACCTTATTAAAAAGTTTTTGCAGTTCAAAAGAAATCACTAACTGTGAAAAGAAAACCCACAGAATGGAAAAAATTTTAGCCAACTGTGTATCAGACAAAGGACTTACACCTAGAACATACAAAGAATTGAAAAACATCAGGCCCTCCAAATTCAAAGACCCAATCTAAAAATGGGCATCTGAGATGGAAATGAGCTTCTCAGATAAAGAAATACAAATGGCAAGTAAATTCATGAAGAAATGTTCAACATCACTGGTCATTTGAGAAATGCAAATTAAAAAAACAAAGAATGGCTGCCATCAAGAAATCAACCAATAACAAATGTTCATGGGGCTGTGGGGAAAAGGGAACCATTCTTCACTATTGATGGGAGTGCATACTGATACAGCCACTGTGAACATCAATGTCAAGGTTCCTCAAAAAACTAGGATTGGAGGTTCCATTTCATCCAGCTATTCCCCTTCTGGGTACTTTTCCAGAATTGAAAACATCATGCCACAGCAATATATGTGCACCCATGTTTATAGCAGCAGAATTTGTAATAGCTAAATCTTGGAAACAATCCAAATGCTTATGAACTCAGAATCGATAAAAAAAAGATGTGGTATTTTTATACAGTGGAGTAATACTCAACTATAAAGAGGGATAAACTTGAGTAAATGGACACAACTTGAGACCATACTCAAGTGAAACAAATCAAAGTCACATTTGTAAATATTATATGGTCTCCCTAGTATAAAAAAAAACTGAAAGAGTAATAGGAACCAAAATGTACAATAGATACTGTGAAAGTGAAAGAGAAAGAAAGAAAGTGCTCAAAAGGAAAGAACAACTGGGATAAAGGAAAGGAGAGAAGGAATAAAAAAGATTATATGAATATAGGTATATATATATATATATATATATATATATATACATGTGCTTATATATATGTATTCAAGATAGATAATTATACTACTAATCTCTGTAAGTTCATAAAAAAGTTTGTGCCTTCATTGTTTGATTGCTTGATCATTTTTTCATGCCTAATTCTTGTAATCTGAACAACCACTTCTAAGATAACAATGTGCCATATGTAACCTACTGTTAATTTCCTATTTTTTTGAAATTCTGTATCATTTCTATTCTTTTTGTTTTGTTTTTAAAATAAAGCAAAATAGAAAGAAAAAGAACTCTGCAACCTTTGACAAGTTACTTATATGTTGTTTAACTTCAATGTTTAATGAAATGCTGATGAGATCATAAAATCTAGGACCTTGGACCCAAGTTCCTATAAAGATTAAATGGCATATTGCTACCTATATGAAAAGAACTGACCATTCAATTATTATTATTGATGGTTTTTCTCTTTTTCAATTTTGTTTGAGCTATCACTGGGGGATTTCAAAACAAGATAATAGGAAATCAACAATGGCTACCATAATGCCTCTTGTTATCTTCAAAGTAGCTGTCCATACCATCAGACATAATGAAATAAAAAGCAAAATAAAACAATAAAATCAATCAAAACAAAACAATGAAAGCAATACAAGGCTTAAAAACAAGATAATAGAAAATCAACAATGGCTACCATAATATATCTTGTTATCTTCAAGACAGCTGCCCATACCATCAGAGATAATTAAACAACATAAAACAATAAAACCAAACAAAACAGAATAATGAAAACGATACAGGACTTTAAAACAAGATAATAGGGCACTAACAATGGCTATTAGCTTTCCCTTTTAGATGTTTCCTCTCTTTTCACTTTCACAATATCTATTGTACATTTTGGATCCCACTAACTCCTTCAGTTTTTTTATGCTAGGGAGACAACACGATGTTCACCCATGTGATTCCCAACCATTTCACCCAAGAGAATGGTCACAAGTTATATCCATTTACCTATAAGAACCTTGAGGTTATCCTTCTTTATAGCTAAGTAGCTTTCCATTGTACAGAAATGCCATATCTTTCTTATCCATTCTGCAGTTGATGGGCAAGCCACACCTGCTTTTTTTCTGGTTCCCTATCACATGGAACATTGTTTTCTCTCCTTTGACTTTCAATTCTCTCCTTTGACTTTCTATCAATTTCCTTTCTAGTTAATGTTTCATGTGTACCCCATATTGATGGATCTTATTTCTTGATTCACTCTGCCTGTGTTTCTTTTTATTGGTGAATTTAGGCCATCTACATTAATGGTTATGGTCAACATGCACTGGTTCATCTCTGCCTTGCTATTATCCTACCATTGGCTCCCTACTATTTCCATTTGTTCAACTGCCTGCCCCACTTGGTGATTTTCCTCTGCCATTGTTCCTGGAAACATAGTCATCTTTATCTCTCTCTAGAATATCCTTTAGCACATTTAGGGTTGGTTGGTTTGGTGGTCATGAATTCCTTCAGTCGTTCTTTGCCATGGAATATCTTGTTTCTCCATTAATTTCAAAAGGTAGTTTTTCAGGGTACCTCAGTCTGGGTTGGGAGTTGTTTTCTTTGAGTACTGGAAATACTTCACTCCAAGCTCATCTTGACTTGACAGTTTGTGAAGTCTGTTGTGATTCCATTGGTTTTTCCTTTATAGGTGATCTGTTTCTTTTCTCTAACAGTCTTTAATATTCTGTTTTTGTGCTGCATTTCTGGGATTTTGATTATTGTATGTCTGGGTATAGATTCTTTTTCATTATGGCTAATTGGAGTTCTATATGCCTCACTTATTTGAATGTCACTTCCTTCTCCCATGCTTGGGAAGTTCTCTGCTATTACTTCTGTAAACAGTATGTTTATGTCATTTGAGTTGACTCCTGCTTTTTCACTGACACCTATCACTCTTAAACTATTTTCCTTTGTGTCATCCTCAGGCTGATGAATTATTATTTCCTGGTTCCTTGTTATTGTTAAAACATCTTTCCTTTCACAATTGCTAGTTGCCATCCCATCTTCAAGGTGTGAAAGTGTCTTCAAGTTCTTTCAAGCAGTTTCGCCAGCTTTCAGTGGAGTTTTTAATTTCCTGATTATCTCTTTGAATCTGTTTCATGCACTCCAGTTCAAGGTTTTCACCATTTTCTTATGCTCCTCTTTTTTATCTATATCTTCTTTAGATATACTCAGCAACCCTTTTATTGTTTTTCATTTCTTATTTTACCTGAGATATTATTTCTGATCTGACCTCTTTTTCAGCTTCATGAAGTTGTTTCTTTACTTCAGTTGCCATCATACCAGAAATTTTAGGTGTGTGACTTCTGCTTTCTTTCATGTCTAAGTCTTCTGTACTTGTTTTACTTGGGCTGGACTCCAGAGATTGCCTTTTGCTTTTTCATCTTGACATTTTCCTGGGTTCCTCTGGATAAGCCATTTGTGGGGTCCCAGGTGCTTGCTATGTTGGCTACCCATCGATGGTGTAGAGGGATGGGTCAAGCACCTGGATTACTCCTAACCAGGTTCCCCAGGAGGCAGTGGGGTGTAGAGTGGGCTTCTCCAGATACACACAGCTACTCCAAGGTATGGGTGGTTGTTTCTCCCCACATATTCTCCCCATGAGAATCCCAGTAGCAGCCTGCATACACATGGGGGATGGGCTGGCTTCTTTTTCCTTCCCATGCTTGGCTGGTAGACATCTTGAAGAGGGGCCGAATGAGCTAAAAGCTCAGAACAGTTGAAGATCAACTCCATCTATCAGTTCTTAGTGTCATTGTGAGGCTGCTGAGTCCAAGTTGGCATGAGGTCAGGGAACAGAGTTCAAACAGGCAGTATATACAGTTTCACAGCCCAAAACCAGGCTGACCTTCAGTGGAACAAAAGGCTTAGGATTCCTGGGATTATCCACTAACCAGATGGAGATCTATGGCTGACTTTCTGGGATTAATCCAAATGAATCTGGACTGTGTCTGCCCACAATGTCTACCAGTGACAGCAGAGGCATGCCTTGAAGTGCACATTTTTTCTTATT
>RJWT010034536.1:0-13655 GCA_004365215.1 Cuniculus paca
CCTGTGTCAAAAAAAAAAAAAAAAAAAAGGAATTTGGAGAAAGTAAAAATAAACTTGTGCTTCTATAGATTTTTAGAATTAAATTTCAAGGGTATTATATACAGTTCTGCTAGGTTTCTGGTACAAAGAGTTGACTCAGGTAGATTCTCTTGGTCTTTCTTTTTTTGTTAGTACCTGGGATAGTTAATAGGGTGAGATCATATCCAGGCAGAATAATCTCAGTTGAATGGGTGTGGGAATGAGGAGGCTTATCTTATAAGCAGCATTTATAAAGTGGACAGTTACTAAATCCTAGTGACATCATGCCCCATTAGAGGAGCAGTGTCTTTTCACCAGCCTTGACTTCAATAATAGGTGATTTCTTTTTCTACCTTTCCTCCTGGCCTAGGGAGAATCTTGAGAAACTTCCCCAGCTGGCTGCCATTCACCATAACAACTGTATGTACATTGCTCACCACTTGCTGACCCTGGGGCATCAGTTCAGGTTACGTCTTGCACCCATTCTTTGTGACGGCACTACTACCTTTGTGGACCTTGTACCTGGCTTCAGAAGACTTGGTAAATGATACCTTACATTTAGGAAAACATGAATATGCAGCCTCTCAGCCTGGTATCTATGTAATTTATAAATGAGGTGGTTAGAAATTATGTGGTGGTCCTGATCTGTACTGGAAAGTGGAAGGCCATTTAATTTGCAAATGTCTCTAGTTACTTAATTTTTTTTTAATTTTTTGGTACCAGGAATCAAACTCAGGGCCTTGTGCTTGCCAGGCAGGGGCTGTGCCACTGAGCTATAGCCCCAGCTCTCTAGTTACTTAATTTTATAGAAAGTAGTCTGTGAAACCATTGCTTTTTTATTTTTAAATGTGATATAGTTTCGTAGTATATTAGCATTCCAGTCTTCACCAAATCAGAATTCTATTAGTAGAATGATACATAATAAGATTTATATTGGGAAAATTCTGTTACCATTGTTGGAATGAATACGTCAATGTTAGACGTTATTCTTTTGCAAAATCCTAAGACAGTTATCTCCCTTCCATCTTCCTTAGTTTTATTTGGGATTATTAAAGTTAAAAGGATTAAAATATGAATTAAAACAATGTTTACTATAATGATAACCTGAGAAAAACAGAGAATCTATGTGGGTCAGTTGTTTTTTCAGTTCTTGATTTTTCTCTTCAGTGCTGTAGATGCAAAAGAATAGTAACTTACTTACTTCTTTCTTTCTTTCTTTCTTTCTTTCGTTTGTTTGCTTTTCGGTCCCGGGAATTGAACTCATGACCTCACGCTTAGCAGGCAGGCACTGTGCTACTGAGCTATATCCCCAGCCCCGATAACTTCTCTCATTTAAGTGATTTTTCTTAACTAACTTAGACTCTAGATAAACTACTAAGAAAGGTTTATCTGTTATCCTGAGAATTGGGTTGGAAGGACCAGCTAGGCGCATTAGAAGGGATTCCTTCTAGTAGCCTTAGGACAGCTTTATGTTAACTAGCGGTTTTCTTCATATAAGCGGAACAGATACATGGTTTATGCTTATTCTTCTCTTCTACTCTGAACAGCTTTTAGAGTTTTTAATTTTGTTTTTCCATCCTAGGGACAGAGTGCTTTTTGGCCCAGATGCGGGCACAGAAAGGTGAACTTCTGGAAAGATTATCAAGTGCTAGGAATTTTTCAAACATGGATGATGAAGAGAATTATTCTGCAGCAAGTAAAGCAGTTCGGCAGGTAGGAGGCTGTTGCTAGTACTGCAATTTGTGCTATATCCCTGGATGCTCTTTTTTTGTTGGTGGTGGTGTTTAAGAAAACAGCAAAGCATGCTTAACAAGTAGCTTAGTATATTCATAACCCTCATTGGAAAGTGTGGATACTTTTATAGTCCTATTTAAGAACTTTACCCTGCCCCACCAAGACAGTAGGAAGCTATCTTTTCATAGACCTAATAATGTGACTAGTAAGTCTGTTGTAACAAGTAGTTGACTTCTGTGCTTGTATTTGGGAAATTTACTTCTATTGAGTTTTATCTCATTTACTTGATTTTTTTCGTTGAGTTAGCAGAATTCCTTAATTTGGATGTTAATTTTTTTTTTAATCAGATGCAGTTTCCAATTTGTTTTTAATTCTATGGGTTGTATTTTTTAGTCTTTTTTTTTTTTAGAGCAATGTTAGATTTACAGCAAAACTGAGAGGAAGATAAAGATATTTCCCGTGTAACCCCTCCCCCTACATATGCATAGCCTACTTCATTATCAGTATCACCTACCAAAGTGATACATCTGTTATAATTGATGAACCCACATTGACATATCACAGTCACCCAGAGTACATTAGGGTTCACTTTTGGTGTTATACATTCTATAGGTTTAGTTGCCATGTATCTACTATTATAGTATCAATATTTTCACTGCTCTAAACATCCTCTATATTCCTTCTATTCATTTCTCTCTAGCCTGGGAGATCTAAAATACAGGATTTCAGCCATGTTTCTCTCTTAAATGATTTATCCTTTCTAGCAGTTTTCTCATCCTCAGGGTATGTCTGCCTCATCTACCACGGATACCACTAAGAATTAAATATTCACAAAGCAAATGTCCTTGATTACCTCACTTTTGCGTAACTCTTCTTTCCCCATCTACACAGAAAATGAGTCAGGTAAACCTGGAAATGTGAGTTGCAGCAATCTTTCTTCTCTGTAAATAACTGTGTTCTCCTAACAGGTACTACACCAACTGAAGAGACTTGGAATTGTATGGCAGGATGTTCTGCCGGTGAATATATATTGCAAGGCTATGGGAACTTTACTAAACACAGCAGTTTCTGAAATCATTGGCAGAATCACTGCTCTTGAGGTAAGAGCCCTGGATCCCTCATACAAGATGATGCCTCACTAATAAAAATTGAGATGTAGCTGGGTGTGGTGGTGCATGCTTCTAATCCCAGCACTCAGGGTCTGAGGCAGGATTGCTGTTCAAGGCCAGCCTGGGCTACATAGTGAGACTCTGTCCAAAAAACAAAAACAAAAACATTGAGATGTAATTCTTATCCCGGATTGTGACTTTATTAAGAAAGTAAAGTCTCATTTTTAAACAGTACAGGTAGTAGAAAAAATTATTCATATTTCCTGTCTAACTCATGCTGTTATGTTTTTTCAGTTTTGCCGTAATTCTATTTTGCTGGAGACCTGCTAATCTCTTTCATCCCTAGATAAACAAGTAGGATTGTACTTCTTATTCTACCGTCTGTAAATTACAAATGAGGAAATTGAGAATGAGGCAGTGGCCCCAGTCTTCATACTGTGTTGTATAGTATGAAGTCGTTTGGTTTGCATGTAAACTAAATAATTTAATTTCGTAAAATGAATACAGTCTATGCAGGTGCCACTTGAGATACCTACAGACCTTACTTGATGCTTCTAAAGCATGGATTGACAAAATCCTGATTCGGAGTAACATGTGCTTCACAGCAAGTTTTGCCACATTATGGAGAAATGGACTCTTTTATTAGAGGCAAACTAAATTTCTATCTATGGAAACATATTTTGTGTCATTCTAGCTTCAGGAGTATTTTCAGAGATCTAATGGAATCTAGTGTCTAGTAAAGTATGCTAAATACCTTAATTAATTGGAAAGCATGCTGTTAAAGCTAATCTACTTGATTAACTTGAACTGAGAGTGTCTTGGTTACTTTTTTCTCATTGCTGAGACAAACACCTGACACCCAGATTAGGGAAGAAAAGGTTTATTTGGCTTACAGGTTCAGGAGATTTCAGTCCATAATCAGTTGACTCCAAGGCAGGGTGGCATGGCACTGGGCAGCACTTCAAGGCAGCAGCCAGAGCAAAAAAGAGAGAAGACAAGCCTCTTCTCTACCCTTAAATTGTACACAGGCCACCCCCACTTCAGGATGGGTGTAACACTCACAAAATGTCCTTGCCCTCCTTTGCACAGGATGAGGATATTTACAAAGTAAGAACCCTGGCTCCCTGCTGAGTCTCAGTTAAACTTCTAAACTTCTCAGGTTGACACAATGTATTAACCATAAGAGAGAGTCTGCTACCTTTTCCCAACTACTAAGTGGGCCCATTTCTATTCTGTTATGTTCCCTTTGTGCACAACTAGGACATCTCTACTGAGGATGGTGATAGATTGTATTCCTTATGCAAAACAGTGGTGGATGAAGGACCTCAAGTATTTGCACCTCTGTCTGAAGAAAAGAAAAACAAGCAGTATCAAGAAGAGGTTCCAGTCTATGTAGCAAAATGGATGCCTTTCAAAGAATTGATGGTGATGCTACAAGCTAGCTTGCAAGAAATTGGAGATCGGTATGTGAAACCCTTCTATAGAAGCATATATCTCCCTTCAACAGCCACAAAAGCCTAATTGTGCCATTGGAGCAGTGCTAGTTGTTAACATTACTCGGGGAACAATTTCTTATTGCAGAGCAGTAGTTGGGGCCTTTTGTAGTCTATTATAGTATAGCTCTTAACTACTACTTTCTCACTGGATAATATAGACTTCTCATTGGTATTATTTTGATCTTGAACATGTGGTTTTAGCATACAATGCAAATGACCCAGCGTTTATAATAAGTGCATTATCTTACATCTGGATGGAAATTGTTGCTAATTTAAGCCAGTAGTGAATGCATTTTAAAAATGACTTTGGTCTCTTATCAGAGAAGCAACTTTTATCTTTCTTTAATATTCAGCTTCACAAGACTTTTCAAAGGTAGTTTTTCTGCAGAGTATAGTATTTTGAGAAGCTAAGTATTATGCACCTAGAAAATAATCTTTACCTAAAGGTGGTAGAAGATATTTTCATCTAACACTCAGTTAATACTGCTATGCCCAGTATGCTCCATTGTATCACAGTGTGCACAGGTCACTAATATGCATAAGACAGAATGGATGCAGGTTAGTTTTACATCCATTGATACTTTTATATTGTCACAGATTATTAATGAGTATGTCTATGTTGCATGGAAACTCCCTGTATAGGCCTTAAGGTCTATCTCCATCTCTGTAGCTACTTGTCTCTCTGCTTTAGTTAAGTTTACTGCAGATGTCCAGTTATATTAGATCAGTCATCCTAGATGTTTCTAAGTTGTTTGCACCACATATTGTCCAATCTAAAACAATGTAAAGCCAGGTGTGGTGGTGCATGCCTCTAATCCTAGCACTCAGGAGGCTGAGGCAGGAGGATTTACACAGTTTGAGATCACCAAAGCTACATAGTCAGTTCAAGGCCATCCTAAACTATGTAGTGTCTCAAAAACCAAACCAAACCAAACCAGACCAACACAAAACCCAATATAAATGAAATGTCTACCTGAAAAAAAAAATTACATCAAACTATCTTTATAGTCAATACAGAGTTTTGATTTGTTACAAATAAGGCCTTAGTAGGTAAAAAGATGTCGTTAGGTAATATGCTTCAGAGATCAGCAGATGAAAATTTTTTATCTGCCATTAAAAAGACTTCTTACAAGTCAAAGGTAATGATGCATGCCTGTGATCCCAGATAGTAAGGAGACTGAGGTAGGAGGATCACAAATTTTAGGCCAACTTGGGCAAGTTAGCAAGACTGTCTCAAAATAGAAAGGGTTGAGGATGTAGCTCAGTGATATAGTGCCCCTGAGGTGAACCCCTAGCACCACAAAATAAAAATAGGGGGCTTCTTGCAGCCTTGCATTCCTTGTTAATGAGAACAATTACAGTACTAGTGCATCTCTACTTTGTTTTCTGCTTAGGATGTTTTAGAGAGTTATAAATGTGAAGTCAATAGCCAGGTGTACCTGTCTGTAATTCTAGCACTGAGGGAGGCTGAGGCAGGGGGATTGCAAGTTTGAGTGCTGCCTGGACAGTCAAGTGAGACCCTGTCTCCAACAGGGTTGGGGATGTAGCTCTATGATGGTGTGCCCTTGGCTTCGATTCTCAGTCCTGGAAAAAAGCTGATAACTAGGAACATTTTCTTTTTCCTTTTTTTTTAAATGAAAAAAGAATAAAAACGATGATACAGAACTTCAAAACAAAATAATAGGAGATTAACAATGGTTAATGTATTGCATATTGTTATCTCCAAAGTAGTTGTATAGATTACCAGATATAAGCATGTAAAAATGATCAGACAGTTAAAGCACAAACTGTTCTTTTTGATGAACTAATAGAGATTAGTAGTATAATTATCTGTCTTGTGTGTGTTTATATAATCTTTTCCCTTCTTTCTTTTCTCTTTTCCCTTATCCCAGTTGTTCTTTCCTTCTGAGCAGTTTCTTCCCCTTTCACTTTCACAGTACCTATTGTACATTTTGGATCTTATTTGCTATTTCAGGTTCTTACACTATGGAGACAATACGATGTTTACACATGCGAGTGTGATTTATTTCACTTATAAGTATGGTCTCAAATTGCATCCATTAACCTATAAAAGCCTTGCACTTATCCTTCTTTATAGCTGAGTAGTACTCCATTATATAAAAAGACCGCATCTTTTTTATCCATTCCATGGTTGATGGGCATTTGGGTTGTTTCCAAGATTTAGCTATTACAAATTATGCTGCTATAAACATGAGTATACATATATTGCTGTGATATGTTTTCAGTTCTTCTGGGAAGATACCCAGAAGGGGAATAGCTGGGTGGAGTGGGACCTCTAATCCTAGTTTTTTGAGGAATATCCACACTGATTTTCACAGTGGTTGTACCAGTCTACACTCCCACCAACACTGGAGAAGGTTTCCTTTCCCCCCACAGTCTTGTCAGCATTTGTTATTGGTTGATTTCTTGGTGATAGCCACTTTCTGGAGTGAGATGGAATCTCAATATGGTTTTAATTTACATTTCTCAAATGACCAATGATAATGAACATTTTTCCATATATTTATTTGCCATTTGTATTTCTTTGTCTGAGAATTGTGTATTCGTCTCAAATGCCCATTTTGGTCTTTTGGAGGGCCTGATTTTTTTTCAATTCTTTATATATTCTGGATAGAAGTCCTTTGTCTGAAGGACAGTTGCCTAAAATTTTTTCCCAATCTGTGGGATATCTTTTCACTCTGTTGGTGATTTCTTTTGATGTGCAAAAACTGTTTAATAAGCTGAGACCCCAGTTGTTGATTGTTTGAAGTACTTCCTGTGCAGTTTGGGTTCTGTTCATGATTGAGAGAGAACATTTTCTTTACCAGAGCAGCTACCTTTAGTCATGTGTAATTTGATCATTTTAAAGTTGTAACATATACATATGAAGGAATGCAGCATATATAACATATATTCATAGTTTAAGAAAAAAGAATGTTACTGTAGCTATTATCTAATTTAAGAAAAAAAAATATAACCAGTACCTTTGAAGTACCCTATATGTCTTCTAGGTGCTTCGCATCAGAGGTGTTCATTTTATTGAATTTTGTGTTATTTCCTTGCCTTTATAGTTTTATATTTACTCATATGCTTTTGTTGTTGTCATTCCGAGACAGGGTCTCACTAAGTAGCCCAAGCCAGCCTCGAACTCATTATTTTTCGGCCTCAGATTTGCAAGTGCTGGGATTACCAACATATGATACTATGCCCCGTTACACATGTTCTTTTTTTCTTAATGCTTGATTCTGTTTTTTTCAGATAATTTTATTAATACATGTGTGTAGTACATAATACGTACATTCCTTGTGAGAAATTGGTACACGTACTTAACACATCTTAATTCCTTTCTTCATCCCCTTTCCCTCCCCTCCCTTGCCCCTACCTCCATCTCTTGATTCCTTTCCCCTTTGAAAAAGAGCTGTCTCCCTTCTTTCTATTATCTATCTTTTATTTTGCTCTTTGTACACATATTCCTTTTTTTTTTGTCATTTTGAAATGGTTTCAGTGTGCAGTTCAGGCTGGCCTTGGAACTTGCAGTGATCCTCCTGCCTCTGCCTTCCCAGTGGTGGGGTTACAGGTGTGCACCACATACCTGGCCAGGACACATATTGTTAATACAAAGTTTGGACTTGGCCTGTTCTTAACTGTCTGTAATTGTAGTCCTCTTGTTTCTTTTGGTTTTGTTTTTTTGGTGCTGAGAAACTCAGGGCCTCATGCTTGCCAGGCAGGTATTGTGCCTCTGAGCTACATCCCGTGCCCCAACTTGCTTCTTTTGTTGAACAATATAGTTTTGAAATGGATTCATGGTGGTTTGTGTGCTGCACTTCATTTTCAGTATTATTGTACAAATATCTCATAGTTTATTCCCTTGCTTTACATTTTCACCAGTGTTTGGGATTATCAGACTTGATAATATAGTTAGTGTAAAATGATACCTCGCTGTCATTTTAATTTGCATTTATCTAAATTCTAGTAAGATTGAGCAGCTCTTTTGTCATTCATGTTTTTGTATTGTAAATGCCTGTTTACATCTTTTTTCCCTTTATTCTGCTAGGTTGATTCTTAGAAGTTCTTTATATACTTACATTTTATTTTCTTATATTGTTTGTGATACTTTGTATATGTTAATAACAATCCTTTTTCAGTTAAAATTTATTGTCTGTGGTTTACTTTTTTAAAAGTAGTTATAGAGACCAAGGCATGGGAGAACATGGTTGCTGTTAGCCAGTTCAGAGAGACCTTGAGTATAGGACACGGGAACAGTCTTACCTTCCTCTCTTGCTCTTTTCGTCAGGCTGTGCTGATACCAAATGCGGCCAGTGAGCTGAGAGAGCTAAGATATTGATGGGTAGATTTATAAAGAAGGAAGGATACCTAAATTTATTATGTTTGCATTTACAATAAGCATTTGGTTCAAATAAGAAACTTAAAAATCTTTCTTGTAATTCAGAGACATAATAGGAGTAGAATACCATGAGATTTTTGTTTGTTTGTTTGTTTTTTACAGATGGGCAGATGGAAAAGGGCCCCTGGCGACTGCATTCTCTTCCAGTGAAGTAAAAGCTTTAATTCGTGCCTTATTCCAGAACACAGAAAGAAGAGCGGCTGCCATTGCTAAGATTAAATAATTCATTTTCCTGAGAAAAACTGTGTTTTGACTATGTAGATTTGTCCTTTGGTGTAATTATGCCCTTCAAGACATTTTGGAAGTTTGACTTTACATAAAAACACCTTACCTCATGGCCTGTATGGGGCCCTGTAGAAGGATGGGATAGTAGGTTAAGATGGCAAGTGAAGAACCTCAATTCACTGACTCTCTAGCCACCTTCCTTTGATAATTATGAAACTGTGATTCCTAGTGCAAAAACAACACACACATATTCACACGCACACGCGCGCACACACAGAAAGAAACAAACTGTAGAACAGCAACATTTTATGCTGCTTCCATAGTCCTCTGGAAACTACATACATTGTGATTTTAGGTCCTAGCTTTGGGTTAAGGAATCCAAGAGACTCTAAGAGGGTAAATAATTTGTGAGATTTGGTGGTGGCGGTGGGGGGTGTCTAGGGTGATTATATTTGGTCTTGCAAGAATTAGGGATAATTCCTGTAATCTTTCTTTCCAGTGACTAATGTGCTTCAGAGTTAAAGGTGTCTTTAAAAATGTGGGAACCTTAGCAAAAAAAGAGAACAACAGGTGGTCTCATCTGTGCTTTTCTTTTTATTGACATATATGACCCACACAGAACACTCACTGACTTGTCATCTGCTTTCTTTGTAGCACCACCTAATAACTTTCTAAGAATTCCTAGGTCTTGTATAACTTTAAGTATATGTTTTTGGGACTTTTTGCTGTTTCAACTAAGTTTAATTTTCTTTAGATTGGATTTTCCCCAATTGTTTCTATACTCTTATCAAATGTAAACTTCTAAATTGCCCATGTTCTTATGCAGTATATATGCCATAAGCTACTAATGTTGGGCCTTATAGCCTGATCCTTTATTTGGTGGACATAGGTAATCCTTTACCTCAACTTCCTGTGTTTTTAAATCTTTGCAGCAATTGGAGGTATACATTATATTATCCTGAACCTGTCTAGGACTTTAGATTGTATCTCTTCCTACTATGTTATAGTTTCTTCTGAAAGAGGGCAGAAAATGTGGTTTTTTTTTCTTTTCTTTGATTCTTTTTAAAATATATTTTTATTAGTGCATATTGATTTTTCAAAATATCGGGTTTCAGTGTTGTATTTTCATACATGCATTATTGTCATGTCTTCCCGTTACTCCTCTTACACGTCACCTCTCAGTCCCCCTCTCCCTTCCTCTCGTTTAATAATCTAAGGGGGTGTACTTTTTGGCCTTTTGAGGCACGTGCTGACAGGAGGATGTTTCCAGTATAATGGGCTGGCTTGATTATTCCTCAGCCTCCCAGTCACTTGTCCTAGAACAAACTGATCTTCCTGCCTTCACCCTCTTGTTCTTATTTCTGATTTGACCCCTTCAATCAAGTCATTCTGGTTGCTTAGTTTTTCTTTTCCTACATAAGAGTCATAGGAAAACTAAGAAAGAGACTAATTTTCATCTTATAAAAATTTCAACTGGGTTAATGACAAGCTATCTGTACTCTGCGTGTCCTAATATGAAAACCCATAGAGAAAAAAAACATTCTGAACCAGCTTTAGTTTTTTGAGAACAAAGAAGTGGGCTTTCTTGAGGAGGAAGGGGCCATATTAATGTATCTGTTTTTGAAAATTCACACAATTTCAGGTAGCATTCTTTTCTCAGCAATTGAGAGACTGGGGAACTAAGGGCAGAATTGAAATAAATGCATTACAGGGCTGTTACACAGAGCAGCAGATTTCTTTTGTTCGTAGAAGCTATTCCTGTTGCTTGACAGGTACAGCTATTTGGGAGTGGGATCTCATAACTGAAAAGCATGCTCTTCACTTCTTCCCTCCCCCTAGTAACACAGATAAGCTATTAGAGTTCTTGGGCTGTGTAGGCTTAGTCTTTGGAGACTTGCCCCTAATGAACATAGTTTGTGAGCCGTGACACACAGAGCAGGCAGACTTCATCTTCTTGCCTGTACAAGGAATTGATAACCAATGATGAAGTAGATGTTCATTTGTGGTGAGGAATGAATCACCTGACTGAACATGTGGGAATCGGATCTAGCAGCTCTTAGGCCCTTGAGATGGCCTGTTCTCACTGGGTGCCTGAGTTACAAGGGGATTAGAGCCTTTGAGAAAGAGCATGGTGATTATGAGAGTGAATGAACTGAAGACCCTACTCGTTGAGGAGCTAGATCTGTGGGCCAAATAGAAGGAACCTCTTCCCAAAGAGCAAGCAGAATTACACAAATGACTTTGAGAAGTGAAATTCATGAAAGATTTCCCAAGTTTATAATAAACGAGAGAGTTGTTAAAAAGGTAAGTCTGCCAACAGCCTAAATCTGGGCAGTGGTTTGATAGTGGCTTATGTTTCTGTGTGGTTTCTAAATGAGTCAGCCCATGTGTTGGTAGCCTGACCCTCGGTCGGTTTTGTGTATCAGTTTCTCTTTGCAGTGGAGAGCCTCCAGATGGCACTCTTTCCTCAGCCTGGTAGCAGTGCACAGCATCCCCTGGTCTGGAAATGGAAGCTACAGAATCTGTTTTGCCCCTCGCCTATCTTTTGGCCTTGGTCAGCTCTGGAATGGTCGTCTAGACTCTGAACAGTGCTTACACTATAAACTTCAGTGCCTTGCTGAATAATCAGTTGTGAGAAAATAAAACAGAATTTTCTTCCTTTCCCTCCCTCCCTCCCTCCTTTCCTCTTTCTCTGTCCTTGCTTCCCTTTTATTCTTGGGATTGAACCTGTACCGGACTCAGGATAAGACCAAGGAGCGAGAGACGGTGCCAATTAGAATTTGAGAGCCTTTATTATCTACCCGGGCGACCGAACAGTAGAATCCACGCAGGGAACCACTGTGGTAGTGGGCTGAGTGGGGAATGAGTATTTAAACATAAAGTCACATTTATCTTTGTCAACGACTGCTGTTAACATTTTACAGAGACATCCTGTTTTTTGTAAACCTGGTGGCGCAGAACGTACTGGTCAGTCTTGGGACAGGGCTGACTTGCACTTCCCAAGGGGATGTAACTTTGAAACTCTTGACACATTCCTGACGGGGGAGCTCTGTCAGAGTTTAGTAATTTTCCATTAGGCTAGCTCATAACAGAACCTAGGGCCTCATGCATGCTAGACAAGCAGTATCCCACTGAGTTACACCCCATCCCTTTTAGTTTATTTTGAGATGATAGTATGTTGCTATTCTCCTGCCTCAGTCTTCTGAAAGCTGGGATTATAGACATGTGCCACCACGCTGGGCTCAGTATTTTGATTAGTAGTACTGTTAAAGGAGACATGGATAATCTCTTTACCATACTTATAAACATTTATCATTTAAGGCACTAATTCCCAGATTTTTGTGTTTATCTGCTTTGCCAAGGTTTTGTCTTCTGCAAGTACCGAGTGATATACATATACACATATATACCCCTAGAGTATTTTTGTGATTATAAAATACTGGCCCCAAAAAATCGTTTGTCTGAGCTCCATACTGACAAAGATGATTTTGAAACTTGCAATAATTTTCTCTTTAAAACATTGTTGCTGGATGTGATGGCACACACCTGTAATCCCAGCACTCAGGAGGCTGAGGCAGGAGGATCACTGAGAGTTCAAGGTCAGCCCAAACTGCATAGTGAATCCTTGTCTAAACAAAAAAAAAACACAACTATATATATATATGGAAATAATTTTGAAAAAATTAAATTATGTGATTTACAGTTAAATTATTGAGTTGGAAGTTGGGAGGAATTTGGTTACAACTTCTGTGATATTACAAGCTGTAACTGGAAATAGCATTAGATGTTTCCAAGTCAAATTATGAAATCTGCCTAGAGGTTGGGAAGGAGGGCAATAATTCTGATGAGCTATGTGTAAGTGCCTACTTCAGAAATCTAGAGTCCTGTTTTTGTTTGTTTTTTGTTTTGTTTAACACAAGACAGTAGGGTAGGAGTGAATGGATCTTAGCTGCTCCAGCTATTGAGGAAGAGACTAATATTCAGGCCAAAGACATCTGCTGCCTCCTGGGCCACAGGCTTAAGACTTTCTACATTCAAAGCACTTACATTTATTGGTTGACAATATTGTAAACACTGAGTTAAAAAACAAAAATTTTCTGTGCTTTAGTAATTTAAGTTCTGGTGACAAAGACAAATGATAAATGTAAATACTATATTTGAAGACAATAAGTGCTAGGAAAAAACAGTGATGAGGATTAGGCGTTCTAGAGGGGACGGGGTGAGCGGCAGCTCTGTAGGATGCTGAGTCAGTGCACCCCCTTTAAAAGGCAAGCCAGCCCTGAATAGACACTAAGACCCGTTCTTGTGAAGGACTAATGTCTAGTGAGCTCAGAACAGCAAGGAGGTGAGGAGGGCAGAGAACCCCTCAGAGAAGACAGGCAAGATCGTACAAGGCATTTTAGGCCAATTACCAATTTGAGTTTTTTTTCTTATTCTGAGTCAAATGGGGGAACATTTAGTAGCTTTTAAAAAACTTTAAAAAGTGGAAACATACATAAAAATAGGATAGTATGGTGAACCCTGGGTATCACGCAGCTTCAACAATGATCTCATGGCTCATCTTGCATCATCATAACCCTTCCCCCAGCTCCCATCCCTGTAAACATACACTGGATCACTGAAGCAAGTGCCAGACAGTAGGTTATTTTTTTCTTGATACTGGGGATC
>RJWT010034538.1:0-13657 GCA_004365215.1 Cuniculus paca
ACTGCCATCAGCAGCAGCAGCACTGTCACTACCACTACCTCCACGTTCACCATCACTACCATCATTATTGTAATAGTTCTCACATCTCCATCATGATAGGTTTTCCCTACAGTTGTGCCCATCCCATACCCTAAGGCCCTGAATTGGTTAGGGCTGGGTTAAAGAAGAAAACCCGTGCCCACATGCTCTGTGCAGGGTCTGCCCCCGCGGGTATTTAGCTGAAGCCGTTGGAAGTTGTTAACTAGCCTGGGAGATGAGCGCTTCCAGAGAGCTGCCCTATAACCCTACTTACGCTGCATCCTGAGAAGCCCCCATGGTCAGGTGGTACTCAGTAGGGGTCTTGAGTCTCCTCCAGGCTGAGATCCAAGAAGTCTCTTAATAATTGCTTTAGTTTTGAAAAGAAAAGTGACTTGTGGTCCTTTTCTTTTTCAGTGGCTTATTTCTCTCTTGAGATAAGTCTGTGCTCATGATGAGAGCATGTTCTTCATGATCAACCCATGCCAAACATCCCAAACTGGCTTTGGGTCACTGAGAATGAGGACTGAGCCCTCATTTACTCCATAGGCATTTGGAACTCTCTCCTCCAAAGGTGTTTTCAGGGTCTGCACTCTGTCCAAGTCCTTGTTTTACCTGCTTGAAAATTAACCATGTTCCAACATTAAGGATAGGAGAATTTCTATTCTCTTCCTCCCCCCACCGTAAAATGTGGGACTTCCTTTGCTAAAAACATTGTGATATTTCACAATTAAACTAGTTTTGCTATCCCTATCTGGGGACCGTTAAAAAACCTTCTGGAGTACATAAATATTTTCATGCTCCAGCTTTCGGGGGCACAATCATACTTCATGCTCTTGGATTCCCACTTCAAGGGCAGGTTCCTGACCAGCATCCAGGGTGCCAGGTGGGCAGCAGCGGTGGGCAGGTATGGCATGGTGCTCCTTCCAGATGGAGTGGAAATCTAGGCAACGGTGCTTCTGCAGACTCTGTTGTCTACGCTCAGTGGGGTTTCTCTCAGCTCCCTTCTCAGCAGGTGTAGCTCTGCACCTACCCCATCTGTAATGCCCAGGGATCCCAAGGAAGCCTGCTGGACTTTGCTAGTTGCTGGCCTACCAAGGAGGCAGCTGTGCTTGGCCCGTCTTAGCACTGTTGGAAGGAAGCTACCCCACCTCCATTCATCCTAATCTTTTCAACCAAACCAGGCTGCTTCAGTGGAAGCTGAGCCTCCACCTGCACTGAAAAACCTCAGGAGCTCACAGTGGGGAGGCCTGGAGGGGAAGGTGCAGAGGCCAGGAAGGTTCTGGGATCTGTAGCCAGCGGGGAGGGGCATACAGCCCTTCACTCAGCACTGGGGCCACCTGTTTGCTCCCACCTGGAATAGGCTGGTGGTTTCCTGCTGGGGCGAGGCTTTCCCACTCAGCTCTGCCCCATACCCCCTAAGCCTAAGTTCTGCCTGGAGCCCACCTCACAGCTTCTCAGCCAGGAAATGTGACTTTGTGCAAATGAGGAGATGCAGGCTGCAATATCCAACCTGACCTAGTGAGACACTGCTTGCTTCTGTGCCTTCTGCATCAGGCTCACTGTGCCAAGGGATGTAAAGCACCTAATTTCTTCCTGTCCACCAGAGGAAGGGAAGACAGGAGCCCTTTTTGCCTGTAGGCCTGCCCAAAATAGACCTGGCACCTTGCTGACAGAACCAGTGCCTCCCCATGCCCACCTGAGAGCCCTGCCCCTCTGGTCATGTTTGGCACAGGGCTACATGATTTGGGCTTTTCACCCCATCTTGGGACATGTCTCAGGGCCCATGTCAGGCTCTCTGCTGTGTCCTTTTGGCACCTGGATGGTGCCTCACGGGGTTCAAGTGGCCCTGCTCTGGGCTGGGCTGCCCTCTCAGCTGTGGGCTTGGCCCTCCTTCCTGATACTCATGTTGAGTACAGGACTCTGAGGAACCCAGGAACATGAAGTATGAGTGAGGCTTCCCTAGTCAGAGCAAGAGGAAGGACTTTTTTTCTGACTGTTCTGTCATTCTGAGATGGCACCCCTAGCCTGTCCTTTGTCATGGCCTAGAGGCAGGGCAAGAACAGCTGTTTATCTGGGTCCCTCAGTCTCTGGTCCTGTGACAGCTGTGTGCTGGGATGGGAAAAAAATCAGGCTTTATTGTAAGGAAAAAGACAACATGAGCTAAATACGGGGTTTGTGACAACTGTACTAAAGAATTCAGAAACACACTGGACACTTGGAACAATTTTCTTTCTCAGCTGAGTCAAGTTTACTGATTTTCCCATTGAAGAATTCTTCATTTCTGATATCCTGATTTTATTTCTACCATTTCCATTGAACTCATTTTTATAGTACCCATTTCTCTGCTGAAATTCCAAGTCTATTAATGCATGGTATTCATTTTGTCCACTAGATCCTTTAACATATGAACTTAATTTTTGAAAAATAAATATTTTATTTTCAATGAGTTTTAAATTTCATATACTCTACTTTCAGTTCTAGGATATCTGTTTGGTTTTTTTTTTTATAGATGCCAATTTCCTTTTGAAATTCTCCACCTTATCATCTGTTTCATCTCTCTCTTCCTTTATTTTCTATAATATATTACACTTGTCTCAGAATTTTTTAGTGTGTGCCAAACATTGCATATGAAGAAATAAGCAGACCATGGAAACTACAGATGAGGTCATTTTCCCCTGAGAAGACCAGTCCCCTCCTCTCCTTAGCAGGAAATAGGATTAAAGTTTTTGTTTTTTAAGCTTTAATCCAGTCAAGGGCTTGAGCTGGGTAGATGAAGCTGGGTTGCAGTTTCAGGCAGACTCAGTTTACCACTGCCTTTAAAGGTCTTGGCAAGACTTATCACACTTCCGCTATCTTCTCCCTCTGCAGGGTATTTTCCTCCACATGCCAGGCAGCCAGAGATTGCACCCTGTCCCCTGCTCCTTGCTGGTGCCAGACTCAGCACATGACTCAGGGAGACCAGATGTGCCCGTGAGCTGCTCTGGGACCTCCCACAAGGCTCCAACGCTCTGCGTGGTTCTGATCACTTGTGCCAGCAAAAGCCAAGGCCTATGTCCACTTGCCTTACCAGGAGGCCTTCCCAAACCCTCTTCCTCCCCAGGGTCCTTAGCGCTCCTGAAACAGGACCTCCCCTGTCTGGTTTCTCTCACTCACTGCAGGAACAGGTGCTCATCCTTTATCCTGCCCCAAGGCAAACTCTTCACTGCAATGTCTTTGAAATTCACTGTGCTTTAAGTGTTTCCTATGAACACAGCATAGGTGAAACTCAAGACTGTTAAGACTGTATCATAGCAAGCTTATTTGTATTTTCAGTAACTTATGTGCTTGATCTTAGTCCTTTCATCTTTGCATTTGTTTTGATCAAATTGCTATTCATTCTATTATTATCCTTTCCATCTGAAGTTCCTATTGTTTTATTCTATTAATTACATTACATTCTCTCATACTCGGGCAGCTATTTCTCTATTTTTGAAAATTACCTATCAGCTACTTTCCCTCATTCCAATCCTTTTACTTCCCTTCCTTCTTTCCTTTCAGATGAGGCCTTTAGAATGTCTTCCTCTGCCCTTTCTCTGCTCTATTCTATTCCATTTCATTGTGACAAACCACTCCTGAGCCCTGCTTGGAAGATGCTCACAAGCTGGTGGAGAGAACATTTTAGAAGACCCTGCCCCCTGATTCAGCCATCCTAACCTGGCCTACCCCTGACAGGGCCTTGCCATCAGCCAGTTCTCCACCTCTGGCTCCTGTACCCTTGAATTCTGTAGATGTGGAGTGGGGTGGGGGTGCCCTCTCTCCTTGGTGCATTCAGGGTACCCGGGTGGGGTGGTTTCCCTCCTCGATGCATTAGAGGTATGTGTGGGGTAGGCAGCCTCTCTCCTTGGGAGATCTGGGGTGGCCCCTTTCTCTGGGGAACTTGAGTTGTGGGTGGTGTACCCCTCTCCTGGCTGTGTCATTTCTCCTGCCTTATCTGTGAGTGAACATGTCCTCCTGATTGTGGGATCAGGGCATCCTCAGTCTCTGGGACTTCTCTATCTTTCCTGCCTAGCCACCTTGGGAAGGGGAACTCCCCCCGGGGTTCAGACTCTGCTACAGAAGAGTGTTGGGTAGCAGTGGGGTGTGGCTGAAGATGTCATGAGTGGTTGGCAGAAACAGCTGGGAAAGAATGGCTGCTAACAGCAATCACCACTCTGGGTCTGTGTCCCCTGCAGGTACCTCCTGTTCTGGGATAGAATGCAGGGCCTTATTACACATGCTAGGCAAAAGCTGCAGCACTGAGATACATCATACACAGCTCTTAGCCTTTGGATGTTTAAAAACTTCACTGACCAGCACTTGGGAGGCTGAGGCAGGAGGACTAGTATGATTTTGAGACAAGCCTGGGCTACGAAGTGAGTTCAAGGCCATCCTGAACTGCATAGTGAAACCCTGTCTCAAAAAGATGACAGAATCACCCCCACACACACACACACCAAAAAAAACACCTCATTGGTTTTTCTGCCAACAAAACTGGAGTCCCAGAAAGGAAAAAGAGAACAGGGAAAAACTCTCAGATTCAGAAGTTCTGCATATTCCAAGGATAAGTAAAAAGAGATTTAGGCACAACATTTAGGCACAACACAGACTGCAGAAAATCAAAGATAAAGAAAAAAAATTTAGGCACAACACAGACTGCAGAAAATCAAAGAAAATAAAAATTTTAAGAAAGCTAGAAACAGCTGGGTGTGGTAGTACACACCTATAATCCTAGCACTCTGGGAGGCTGAGGCAGGAAACTACAAATTTGAGTCCAGCCTGGGCAGTGTCTGAGACCCACACAGCTCCGTAAAAAGGCTCTGAGTTTAATCCTCAGTATTGGTGTGGTGGTGGTGGGGATATGGTACCTTCAAAGCAAAAATATGGCAAAATTTGAATTTTTAACAAAACCCATGGGCCAGAAGACAGTGGAATATGACTTTTAAAGTTTTGGAGGTGATAAAAACTGTGCATATGGATTTCTAAGTGGAAATAAAGGCAAACTAAATTTGTTTTCAGATATAAAAAAAACTGAGTGAATTAACTACCATTTGAACCATAACAATATTACAAAGAAATAATAAAAAAAAAAAGTGTGACTGAAAATCAGTCGTGGTTCAAGCATGAAAATACAGGAAGGAGTGAAGAACACCAGTAAGGACAAAAGGGCAAAGGATACCAATGTGTATTAACACATCAACTTTGCACTGCTACAGTGGTACCTATGCCTTATGCAATTCAAATGTGTGGAAGGAAGATGTAAGACACAATAGCACCAACAGGGAAGTCGAGATGGTGAAGGTAACCATCTGTGGAGTTAATGCATTGTTTGGGAAGTAGCTAAGGTACTAAAAGGCTGTATTAAACCAAGAGTGCATATTGTAATCACCTGGCCAACAATAATACAGAAAGGTAACACTGACAGAAGAGGTAAAGGAGAATAAAAAATATTCATTAGTCTTTCAGAAAGCAGCAAAGTATGAGTAAAGGAATAAAAACATGGGACACACAAAACATTGCAAGAAAGTAGACTTAAAATCAACATGTGTACAATCATCTTCAGTGTAAGTGGACTAATACTCTAATTAGAAGACAAAGATTGGAAGGCTGGATAAAAAAGACCCAATTACATGATGTTTTACCTCTTTCAATACCTGAGAGAACACGCTTAAATCATTAAGGATACAGGAGATCTGAGCAATATGATTGGTCACCTTGAGCTGACATTTATAGACCATCACTGCAAATGACAAAAATACATTCTTCTCAAATGCACAGGAAACATTTACCAAATACTTCATATGATAAGTGAGCCATACTGCAAGTCCTCACATATTTCAAAGGACTGGAATCACAAAGGAAGTGTTCTCTAATCAATATCCAGCCAAGTGACATACAGGCAGAGCCTCTACCCCAGCTGGGCCTTCAGTAAGTACAGCCCTGGTTCGCAGCTTGAGTTCAATTCACAAGAGGCCCTTAGCTGAAACATCAGCTAAGGTGCTCCCAACGTGTGACCCTCAAACACTGGGTGAGAAACATTTGTTGTTTAGCTGATAAATTTTTGGACTAATACATTTTCTACCTCCTGAATTGGGAGTTTAGAGCACTGATCACTCACATGGGTCTGAAATGATACATTTCTCTCTAAGCACCAAATAAACTTTAAGAAAGAAGGAAATGTAAAGAGAGAAATCAGTGAAATAGGAAACATACACAATAAATTCAATGAAGCCAAAAATGGGTATTCTTTTTTTTTTTTTTTTTTCCAGCACCAGGGATCAAAATCATGACCTCACGCTTGCCAGGCAGGTGCTTAGGCCGCTGAGCTAAATCCCTGGCCCTTAAAAATGGGTATTCTTAAAAAAGACTAAAAAATATGGGTAAATCCCTAGCAAGACTGATAATGGAGAATTTTATGAAGAAATTCATGCTAATACATCTTTGACAGCTTCAATGAAACGGAAAAATTCTTTGAAAAACTTATTTCCTAAAATTGACACAAAAGGAAAGAAAGTCTGAAAAGTCCTATATCTGTTAAAGGTGTGTTCAGGACGGAGCCATTCTTTAATACCCTTATTTAACATTCAGTGCAAGAACCTAGGTTGCATGGCACCTGAGCAGCCTGGACAGAAAGGAGGTCAAGCACAGGCCTGCTCAGCCAGGGAGGGTCTGGGGCCCTGCGGGGCGGAAGTTGCCCTGGGTTGGAATTCACTGCACGGCTGGAGGTTCAAGTACCAGGGCAAACACCTTGGACAATCTGCAGGGACTCCTGATGTGGCAAGAAATCAGGCAAACTAAATTCCTACACTAAAACAAATAGGTTAATGAAAACTATGATTATATTTGTGACTAGGGTTACATGGCATAGGGGAGAGGGAGAGAGACTGGTGCTGACTTTCAAATGACCCTCTGTCAGCTGGACTGGCAGAAAAAGATGGTGTGGAAATGAAAACAATACGGTTTGTCTGTAATAGTTTCATTCTTTTAATGCAGCTTAAAGCTTTCACACCTTGGAAAAGGAACGCAGATTTATATAAAAACAATACAGGGCTGCCTGTGAAATAAATCATAAGAACACTGAATATCCTAACATTATCCCCACCACCACACAAGAGATGAGCCGATTCCTCATGCTTGAAGAACCTTGACATTGGTACTACAAACATCTTCCTAATATTTTGTGTTAAAAAATATGTTTTGAGGTTGCGTTTTTGGTGGGTGAAGTGAAAGATTTCCAGTGAGAGTTGCAAATGGATGCTCTTTGTTCAATTCCAATTTTAGTTTCATTACTTCGTCCTGCAGTTTCTTGGCCTTTGGAGAGAAGAGCGGAGAGAAAGTGAGAAAGGCAGAACTTTCCATGCTGTCCTCTCCAGGTTCAGATGAATTCGCTGCAGAGTAAGGTATGAAAGGTGAGCAGAGCCATTCCCCAACCTCAGGGCATCCAGAGGCCTGAGTCATAGTGCAGCCCTCTCTGAGATGAGGCCTGTGCAGCCTTCTCCAGCCAGCTCTCCTGCTGTCCCTTCACATGAGGACACGAACTGTGTGGGCCACTCATCTCAGTGTTCCCAATGGGCCCCACACAGGTGTCCTATGCAGATGGCAATCTGAATGAATGGGTGAACAGAGAATCCTGTTGAAACTGGTACCAACCTCAGGTGAATTGTACATTCACGGTCCCACCTGAGACCCGCAACTGCCCTGGGAGCAGATGGACTCATGGACCCAGAAATCAAGGACCAGCAGATTCCTACCAGAGAAAGGAAAGTGCCACACCTGGGCTCAGGTGCACACTTGCTGTTCTACAATCCATGTTCCCAGCCCTTCTACTGGCCGGAATGAGATAAAATAAGAGGAAGCACTGCCATTACACATGAATAAAGTCAGCAGCTGCCAAAGAGCAGGCTCTTCTACTTCTGCATGGGGTACCCGGATCTGTAGGGCCCCTACTTTCCCACCCCAGGAGGGGAGGCCCAGGGCCTTCCCACCTGCTTTCCTTTTGTCTGCCCAGGGGCACAGCTGGACCTCTACCTCCAGCCCAGGATTCCTGAGACTCTTACAACCACCTCTTCCTAATGCAGCTATGGCACAATCGGGGGGTCATTCAGGTTTATATCACGAAGATTAGGGAAGCACTGCTTGCTACTGATCTAGTAAGTATGTACCCATTCCCGGTTTGCAAAAAAAAAAAAAAAGTATGTACCCATTATTTTCCTTTATGTAAAAATTAATGTGTATGAGTTTTTTTGGTGTGTGCATATAAGTAATCATTGCCTCCTTTTAGAAATTTTATTATTTTTTTACGTCCCTGTCGTTCATTCTCCCAAACTATAAAATACCACAATGGGTTTTTTTTGCGGTACCGGGGATTGAACTCACAACCTCTCACTTGCCAGGCAGGTGCTTAGGCCGCTAAGCTAGATCCCCGGCCCTTGTCTTTTTGAGACAGGGTCTCACTACGCCGTTCAGGCTGGCCTTGAGCTCACTTTGTAGCCCAGGCTGGTCTCGAACTCACAACGATCCTCCTGTCTCAGCCTCCTGAGTGCTGGGATTAGGATTACAGGCGTGCACCACCACGCCCAGCTCCCACAATGTTTCTTTTCTCCTGGTCAGATTTTGTCTCTCTGGGAGTGGACCTCAGCCTGGTGGGCTCCAGTCCTGCTAGCAGGCAGCCTGGACTTCATTTTCCTACACCACTTACCCCAACTCCTAGCTTAACAGAATACATTTCTCAGAGAAAGGCTGTGTGGAAAGTAACACTTTTGAGTGTTTGCATATCTGAGAATGCACTTATCCTGTACTGATCCCTGATCTCAGGGTTGTTACCTACCTTAGTCATGATGCTGAACCATGGTGGGCTTTTCAATCTGGGACCATGTCTATTTGTGGAAAACTGTTTTTTTGTGTTTTTTTTTTTTTGTTTTTTAACTAATTTCTCCCTTCACTTACTCTAGACTCTCTCTTGAATACCTGTTGATGGATGCTTGGATCAATCTTCTTCACTTACTGATTTTTTTTAAAAAATTGTTTTGTTTTGAGACAGGGTCTTGCTTTGTAGCTAAGACTGGCCCTGCAATTCTCTTCCCTCAACCTCTTGAGTGCTGGAATTACAGGTATGTACCACTGCGCCCAGCTAAATTTTTTTTAAAAAATTATCTTTTTAATTTACTTCCAAGAGTTCTTGGGTATCTATGTGTTCGGTTTTCATAATAGCTTGTTGTGTTTCATGGTAGCAATATTTTCTATTATGACCCAGAGGATTTTAGTGCTAACTTGTAATTTTTAATATTGTCTTCAATATCTGAAGCTCACTTTTCCAGCTGGTTTGCTGAGGCCCCCTCCTTCACAATGGGGCTCTCCCCAAAGGCTAATGCTTTCTAGCTCCACGTTTGCTTGGGATGAGGCCCTGAGACCATAAACAGATACTGTTCATGCATAATGGCAGGTGGGCCACTACTGGTCACTCAGCACAGAGCTGTTTTCCTGGGGATACCCATGTGTCTTTTGCCTTGGCCGGCTGAGAGGGCTGAAGAGGAGGTGCCAGTTCCTATAGCAGCCTGAACACACTGGCGTGTACACGTCCCTTTCTTAGGGCTCAGGAAGGTAACATGTGACCACTGTTACTATGCCTTTGGCACTTGGTCACTCTGTTTCTCTAGGGAGGGGGAGAATCTGCTGGGTAGGCCAGTGGAGGCAACAGACTAACCTGGGGACCTAATTTGACCTGCTACAGACTTTCAGCTTTTGATCCCATTCTTCCTAGTTTTATATTCCTATGTTGTTTGGGTGCTGTGGAATGAATCATCTTGCATCTTGTTGGCATTTTTCTCTGTTGACCTTAACACTGCACTCCCAGATGGCGTTTTTCCTGCAAAACATGCTGGCCTTGGATGGGTTAGGATACAGACTCAACCGTTATGCCCAAGGCCCAGATGACAGCAGCTGAAAACAAGTGCGAAGAATTTTTCTGAGAGGACAGGTCCAGCTTTGGAAGCTTAGGTTCTGCTATGGATTGTTACTGCTCTGCATCCTCATCAACATTTTCTTTTGTTGGTCTGAAGACAACAGAGATGGAGCACACAGATGGGGACAGGGAAGACTTCCTACTCCATGTTGGTGCTGCTCACTCTGGAGCAGCCTGGATATGGGCTCAGAAGCAGCCTGACCCAGGAACAGGGTTTCAGAGTGGCTGCGTGGGATATGGCACACGTGTGGAAGAGCCCTCCAGGGTAGGGCTCTGGTGACCTAGGAGAACAGGCCAATGTTCCATCTTGGTGACCGATTGAGGACACATGCATCCAGGTGGTCACTGTCCAGAGGGCAGCTGTTTCCCAGAAACAGCAGGATGGGCTGGCCACATCCCAGGCAGGGCATCTCACTGAGCTGCTCTTGTAGGTCAGGACATCTCAGCACCAGGTAAGTTCTAGGCAGTTTCTAACCACCCTCAGTGGCTACGTGGGCAGTGATTCACAGACAAGTCTGTGTAGGCAGCCTCTAGGACATGGCATTGGGATCTCCACGAACTTTGGCCTTCCTATTACAGAGTCACTGGGCACACTGTCACTGTCCAGCCAGCTGCAGCCAACCTGTCTTTGCAGCAGTAACCCTCAAGGCCTAGACCTGAGCACAAAGTTTCAAGCAAGGACTCTAGACATGGTGAAGGGGAACAGTCCCAGTCCCTGTCCCTGTCCCTGTCCCCTGGCTACTGCTGCCATGAGATACTCTGATGTGGGTACTGTTGGATTTCAGCAATCTGAGGGTTTGCAATGTAGCTGGGATAACTTCTGGTCATCAGACCAACGGTAATTCTGAAATGTCCCTCTGCCAGCACACGGCAAACACAGACCAGTGTTAGTGTGCTCTCACAGAGGCAGAGGCAAAAGTACTTCCATTTTAATGAATCCAATTAGTTTTTCTTTTCTTTTTTTGAGACAAGATTTTGTTAGGCAGTCCAGGCCAGCCTTCAACTAGGTAGTCAGGTTGGCTTCAAACTCATGATTCGCCTGCCTCGGCTTCCTGAATGCTGGGATTGTGGATGTGACCCACACACCTGGCTTAATGAAACAAGTTCTTTAACAGAGCTGACAAATACTCACTATGTCCAAGTCCTGGGTGGCTGTCTTCATCTCCTGCAGCACTGGTATGCCTTGGAAGCTCCTTCGAGCACGCACCTGTTGTATGTGCCGCTTTATCTTTTCCTCCAGATCTGCTGCCACTTGGTAAGCACTGAAAATACAGAGCAGTCCAATGTGCTTGGACATGAGGCATACAGTCCTAGCAGGTACTGTGCTGACTGAGAACGCAGTTTTCCTTTTTCCTCCAAACCACATGTAGTCCTGAGGGCTGGGCCACAGCTTCCCTGGGCTACCATACCCCTCTCCTCCAGAGCTAAGGCCCAGGGCCTCCTGCTCTCCCTTCCCTTCCTCAGCTGATATTTGATGTTCCGCCAGTTTGAGCCACTGGTAGTACATGGATGACTCTCCCACTGGGGGGCTTCAATCACCGCTGGTAGCTATTTAACATCAGACAATGGAATTCAAATCAGAGCCTCTCAGCAGAAAGAAAAACAAATTATGGCTTCATGGTGAACCTGTTACAGCTGCAGGGACACACTCTGTACTTTAAAACCCTCAACTCCATGTGAAATAGTCCATGTTTAGGATGCTGCTCATTGTGTCATATGAAAACAGCATGTCTTTGTTTTCATAAGAAAAACACAGCTTACAGCAACCAAAATTGTATTACACTAGGATTTGAAACATATCTCTGTTAGTACTGAGGCTTATGGTTTTGAGACTGGCATCTTTAACTGTAAATATGACAACTTAGGATGGCAGAAAGAGGCCTGAGAGTCCGTTGCTGAATGTGGGCTTCCCACCCCATGGGCCTTCTCAGCCTCTGTTCTGCAATCCTAGTGTCTTAAGGCCAGACTCAGGGTTCCCACTCTTCTCCTCTCCTACCTGGCTGGTACCGCACTTCCATGATATCCCTCCCTGCTCTCCTGAGCTCCTGATCTATCCTCTCAGGACAACAGCTCCACAAGCCAGCCATCACCTGGTCAAGACTCAAATCCTAGAGCATCTCAGTACCCACAAGCTGACCTCCGACTTGGACCTCTTGATCTGGCCATGGTCACTGTCTTCTCCACCTGGGTGAACACCCAGCCTCATGGCCCCACTGGTCTCTTTTCCACCCAGTTTCTCCCGAGACTGGGGCCCCAGAAGCCTTGCCCAGCACCTTATCACAGGATCAGATCTAAGAAATCTGGGGCTGAAGAGTAAGATTAGACCTCTGGGCATGGGAAGACTGGGGCAGGATGGGGTCAGGCAGCAGCAACCCTGCATACAGCCTGTGTAACCTTCTAAGTCCCGGTATCATCTGGCAGTGTGTGCCTACAGAGGCAGGTTCTGAGGGCAGGGACCATGTCTTTTAGAGTTATCTTTCCACCCTGAGGTCCCTCAGTAAGCCAGGGTACTCAGCACAGGCATGTGAGATAAAAGCATTTGCCAGTGAGCAGGACACAGCTGTGGAAGGACTGAACTGCAGCCTTAGTCACCAACCTTATTTCTTCACTCGCCTGTGACGAGCTCTCTTTGCTGTGTTTCATTTTGCCATGTGGACTCACTGGAATCTTCCCATGATCCATCAGATGTGTAGTAAATGGAATATTTGATGCCACCTAAGAAAATGCAACAAGATGTTTTCAAGAATCCAATAAAATGTTGCTCTTAACATAAGCACATCTACCCAGTGCATCAGCTTGCTCTTTCCCCTTAAGAGGTTAGTCAGTGACTGGACAGATGCTGTAACTGCCCCTGAAACTGTCACACAACAGAGAATACATAATTAAAAATAGGCCCCAAGTCTTTCATACAGATGTGATTCTATTTTAAAATTACTTAATTATTTTTAAGTTTCAATCTAATATGTAAGTGTTAATGTTATAGACAGCTAAGTAGAAATATTATAGGCAATCAGACAGGGCTTGACCCTTGAAGGAGCCAGTGCAGAAGATGGATTACATTGCAATTGTGGGGACACAGACACCTCCACTGAGGGCCAGACCTCAAGACAAAAGGTAAAACAAAGGCATCCACATACTTCCCCGGAAGGAAAAATAACAGCAATTGATATTCTAAACAGGTATTGATCACCTTGAAAAAGCCAGGAAGAGCCACTGACCCAACCTCCTCCAGGAAAAGCCCATTGTGTTTCATGCCTGCTTGCTATGTGACTTGCTTCCACATTTGATTTCCACTTAACATTACCTGAGCGAATATGCTCATAATCTCGTTGGTTGACCATAGTTTTGTCCCACCTCATACCCACCCAGTAATTTCCCATTTTCCCCCACTTTGGACCTGCCTCACCTCAGAGTTGTGCTCTATGAAAGTCCTTAGAAAAGGAAGGGTCCTCAGCAACCCACTTGGGACCCCTTCCGTGTCTCTCTCAGACAGAAGCTTTCTTTCTCTCAAAAAATATATTCTGCTCTTAACCTCTGTTGTCCCTTAAATTCATTCTTCGATTTTAGAGAACATAAATTTGTACTGGATATCTAGCAGGTTGGAAGTTTCTTTCTCTTATATCACTAATATAAATAAAGAGAAGAGAAAAGAACAAAGGGCAA